>CAWUFW010000642.1:2765000-2775000 GCA_963921515.1 Calotriton arnoldi | reverse complement strand
GCCATCAAAGTGCGCCCGCACACGTAGCGGCGCAGCACAACTGACACACACCGTCCGACGAAACACGTCCCGCCCGGCGCATAAATTACGATGCCGCAAACAAACGGCTCCCACGGCAAAGAGACACCGCACGTGAAAGAGAGGCGGAAACACGGACGCAGAGCACGGACAACGAAGAAGCGGCACCCCGGGCATGAATCCAGCACTGCAGGCCCTTCCCATGCTTCTGCTGATGCACCACCAAGGACGCAACGTACCGCGGAGACGCAGGTAGGCACACACACAACAAGTGCACGCAAACAGCGCACACAGTGCAAGGGCGGAAAAAGCGGACAACCCCCCACCAGCGCGTGCACACTACACATCCACCATTGCATCCACATATGACACAGGCCAAATCCTAACATCGCAGAACACATGTGTACACACCACCTGGGACTAGGAACCAACCACCCCGTCACGGCCACAAAGCGCCGATGACGCCGCCACACATGCGCACAACGCAGAGGCCAACCGCAGCGCCATGCATGCGTCGCACACAGACACGGACACAACCAAGCAGCACACACATCAGCCCCACCCCGAACGCACATGACACATGACAGGCCGGCCACAGACATGTCCCCAACGCCCAATTCACGGACAACACCCAACGCCACACAACCGACGCACACATGTCAGTGAAGTCACGCAACAGCAGGACACACCCCAGTGTAACAAACATGGCGAAGCACACAGCGGCGGCAACACCAACTAGGAGAAGCAGGGCCCCTTCGGGAAGAGGAACGCCAGTACCACACTGAAAAACCCATACCACCCTGCACATATGAACAAGACACATGAAACGGAACACCAAAGAGCCCGGGGACCGACAACAGGTGGCCCAAGAATAACATCCACACACAAGGCCCAACGCAGAGCGGAAAGGCAGCCTGCCGCCCACACAAGGGAGAGCAGACAGCACTGAATGACCTTCCATTCCAACACCGAAACCACAGCCCTACGACAGAAGCCGGTGAATACAGCCATTGTCCAAGAATAGACCAACACAGGCATGCCGAGGAGACCGACCACAGGGCAGATAGCGCATATCACAGAAGCACACAACGGACGGGGAAGAAAGAAGAAAACACTCCCCATGTCGGCCACATGCAAGTTAATTGGAAGGAGTCACACAGCACTGACCTTGAACTGTCTGAGAAGCATGTGGGAAGAGGGCCCGTGTCCTCCAAACAAGCCAACAGAACACAAGTCCTGTCTCCCCACGACTACACAGAGCTCACAGCAACCCCGGAGCGTGCACATTGCAGACTGCACACACAGCCGGAGCACGCCACCTCTACGAACCGCTGCGAAATGGCAACCGCAACACACCTACCCAACTACGCCGAACAGCTCAAGCTGTACCAAACCAACACGATACATACATTGGGATGCGATCTCCTGTCCCTGCTGAACGTAAGTTACCGACTGACTTACCGCATCACATTGTTCAGCTGCGTCATGCCCGTCTTCTACTGTCGGAGGTGTCCCTACCAGCATCCCGTGGAGATATGCCTCTCCAACCCGGCATGTCTGAAGGCGGACCTGCTACCACTACTCCTCCCTCTGGACGCACACGACAGGGCCTGCTCTGCCTATGGGGGCATGGCGTATGTGGCCAACATCGCACGCGCACTGAAGTGGAACCACTGTGCCTCCACACGACGGATCATCGAGAACAGCTACATCGAATGTCACCCAGCATGCCCCATCATGGTCCTCCAAGGGACAACCTACGAACAACACCTTGACAGCCACCATCCGCTTCATTGGCTGGCAAACATGTACACCACCAATGACATGGAAGCCCTGCTGGACGGCATCGCATACCTGACAACCTGTAAATACGTCGGACCACAACGCAGGTTCCCGAGTGACCTATGAAGTCCAACCCCGCACCCATGCTCAGCTTCCGCACGGACTGGCCAGTCACCACCACAACAGCCATACCAAACGACCGGCAACTGTAACCACACCATCAACGACATCGCCATGACATCGGATATGACCGGGACATGCACACTGTTCCCCATCACATCCAGGAACACCGCATGCATCGTGGGAGGCAGTGGCATGGGCTCTGTGCATCGCACCCACATGGACGGAACTGCACGAACAACCAGGACACGACATGGATCCAGCGCACATGGACACACACACCGCTCAGTGGACATGAATAGGTCGCCTGGAGTCTGTGGGTGCTGCACCCCTCCCACCCCCGCCCCGGGAATCCCATACCAGGACCTTTGCATGGACGACAAGTGCATACAACAACAACACGACCCCAGTGACTGTGACATGTCCAGTAACCACCACAGTGCAACAACAAGTGGCACGCCGCTGCATGCACGCAAGCACATGCCCTGATGTCATCTCACATGCACGCGTGCATGAGGAACAACCGCAGCAAACCTGTCACATGGAACTGAGATGGACTGTGCCCATGATGCCGAGCGGTCTGGTAGGCTACATGTATACCGTCTGTGTCAAAGTCCGCAGCTCCGCAGCTATACGTAAATGTACATTAGCACAGCCTTGGCCAAGCAGATGTAACCCCACACCCTATCCCATTTGTAATCATGCTCAGTATATCCTCAACATGTATTCCGCTGCCAGTAGTGTCCACTATACTGCATCACAGAGGACAGAAGACTCAATATAATGTTTGAAACCAGAACTGTCTCCGCTGACTCATTTCACAAGTACGAATGAGAGAGGATGAGAGTATGTGAAGTACACGGCAGTCGTGACATGACCATGTAGTCCACTGGTATTGGATGTCAACGCAAATGAGTAGCACTACTGTGGAAGACACACATGTGTCGTGTGAAGTCGTATGGACGCAGTGCTCAGGTGGGTGGGTGCGACGGGTAGATGCGCACATGCCAAGTTGGAGCACGCCGTGTTGGGAGGGGTCATGAACAGTACACCACCGCTTCCCTGGGCATTGTGAGAGGACACCTGTCGGGGGAGTGAACACGTGTGTGCACAGCAGCCGGGCACACGTACAAAGCGGTACCAGGCGCACCTCAGCCCACCCTCTGTGGACAAGCTGGATCCTGTTGTGCGCCCGCCATGCCCCTTGACAAGGCACACACAGCCCCAGTCGACCAGGTGTAACCCCAACATAGTCAATCCGCACAGGCGATACAGGGCACGGGATGGCAGTGGAGCATGGTGTGTGAGAGGTCTCCTCGCGCTCCTCCTGGTCATATCACGCAGGCAATAGAACCTCAACGTCTAGCATGGCACAAGTCAAATGGAAGTGTAGGGGGACGCACCACAGCACGAGCAGCACTGACGTCACGGGAGGTGGCTCGCACCATCCCATCCATTGCCCATCATACCAACCACGACACATGCCATTGCGACTAAGTGCAAGCGCGTGCGCCACCACCCCCGAGCCCTCCCCAGAGAGGCCAAAGAGTGAATGTGTGGGCCAACAGCCACAGACGGATGCGGCCTGGCCGCAAGGGCAGCCACAGCCACTGGGTGTTGCAGGTGGCGGATCCGGAAGGCGAAGACTGTGATGCATAGTCCATGCAGGCCGGGTCTCCATTTGGGGCACCACGCAGGTGGACGGCGTCCCGCCACACATCATACCCTGAGACAGCCCACTCGTGCAACTGGACCCACACATACACTCCTTGCCCTCTCTGGTGCGAGCTTGGGGCTGCCTGTGCAAGCGCTAGCCTCGCAGGTGAGCATGCATATTGGGGGGCGAGGGGAGGACATGAGGGCTGGGGCGAAGATGACTGTATCACTGTCAGTTAGTACAAGGGATGACCCAGATGTGGAAAGGAAGAGACGTGTCCCGTGTGTACTGCAACTAGTCGCCAATCCAACTACCCCCATGTCCGGAATGTAAGCCCGCACCTAGGCCCGCCCATCCGCCACATCGAACATACCACCAGCACGACAACCTTCCCATTCGAAACACTGACTGGGGGTGGCGACCAGTGAACAATCATGTGTAGCCTACCCACGCGTACATGTGGGCCCTCCATGATCCATGTCACCTGCGGCAAAGACATGACATGCGCAATGAGGGAAGTGAGGAGAGCTGCCCGCCCCACGCGCAGAAGGTGCATCAGCTCCACAGACCCAGCAGCGAGTCCAGCAGGGGTCACATGTGCAGGGGCAGCTGTGCCTGGTGTGAAGGCACATGCATATAGACAGCACATCGACCAATGTGTAGTCTGCCCACATCCACAGTCCATCATCATGCGGACATAGGAATTGAACACAGGGCAACACATCTTAGTTGGTGCACCCACCGTGACCAACAATGCGCAATCATCGACGTACCCGCCCTGTGCATGGCCCCCCACCCAACGGAGGCACATCCAGTGCCACCATCCCACACACACAAGCCTTCCACGGAACATGCTGTGTCCAATGGTCAGTACAGAGTCAGCGCCCATCTGGTGGATCCTGAACAGGAGACACATGCACACACATGCCAGCTCCCCACTATGTACGTCTGCCACCTGGCACGTGCAATGTAACCTCTCACCTGTGACGTGTGACTGCAAGCACACAGCCGTCTTGGCATGGGGCTGTCAATGTGGACACCAGTCAATGTTTCGGGAGCTGTGATCCGTACAGTGCTGTACATAGGGTGCAGTGCTGACACCTACTACTGTCTCATATCCCCTCGTGCCACAGGTCCCACTTGTATTGGCCGCTCAGCCCGTGCCCACATCGTCGTCGTCGTGTGCCATACTCATCCAGCCTCGGAAGCAGTTCCATGCTCAGCAGACACTCATGTTGCCGTGGCGTTGCCGCTTGACGAATATGCAGTCAGTCCCCATCAGCACGCCCCGCAAGTCATTGGGGCCTAGATCCCCATGTGCATGCACATGGCAGTGGTATGTCTCACTTGCCATTGCCATTGTTGGGAGACCTGTGTAAGTGTATTGTGGCCGTGCCGTCCCAGCTTGACAGCTGGGCTGTGGCTCATGCGAAATTGCTATGTGCCGTGTTGCTTTGACATGTGTCCTCTGCCATTTAACCCAGGCGGAGACCGAACATTGACCGCCCATACCAATTGCTGGCGGACATGGACGATACAGAGGTAATCAGGAAGTTTCGGCTGGACAGGCCAACTCTGCATCGACTGTGTGCCATGTTAGAGCCCCATCTCCGTCCCCGCAGGGTGTATCCGACTGCTGTCACCCCCACGGCTAAGGTGATGGCCGCCATGCATTTCTTCGCCACTGGGTCATTCCAGCACACAGTGGGCAGTGGAGGAGGGATGTCCCAGCCCATGTTCAGCAAGGTGCTGAGGGATGTACTGGCAGCCATGATGCTGTACCGGAACAGGTACATCCGCTTCCCCAGGGCTCGTGAATTGGCGGCAGTGAAGGGTGCATTCTATGCCCTTGGCAGAATCCCACACGTCGTGGGAGCCATTGACTGCACTCATGTTGGCCTTGTTCCACCACAGGCCACTAAGCACCTGTACCGCAACAGGAAGCACACGCACTCCCTGAATGTGCAAGTGGTGTGCCTTGCGGACATGGTGATCACCCACGTGTGTGCCAAGTTTCCAGGCTCGGCCCATGACGCACACATAATGCGCAACAGCATCTTGCCACGACTGATGGCCAATCTGCAACAGGATCGTGCCTGTATTGTCGGTGAGTATGTGGAGTGGTGTAGCGTGCTGGTTGTGCGATGCTGTCCCCTGTCCAGTTGGAATAGCAACGGTTCTCTGTGTCCCTCACACCCAGGTGACTCTGCGTATCCGAATGGGGCATGGCTGCTCAGTCCATTGAGGAATCCTCGCACCCCAGCAGACGATCGATACAATGAGGCACATGGGAGGACCAGACGTGTGGTCGAGCGTACCTTTGGCCTCCTCAAGTCCAGGTTCAGGTGCCTGGACCGCACCGAGGGTGCACTGGCGTACTCCCCACAGAAGGTGTGCCAGATAGTGGTGGCGTGCTGCATGCTGCACAATCTGGCCATTCGGAAGCAGATCCCCCTCATTGTGGATGACGGAGATCAACCAGGGCCCCAGCCCGCAGACCAGGACAGCCTCGAGTGAGGTGGACAGCGGAGAGGAGGAAGCTGGGAATGTGCGCCAGCAGCTCATCGCCCGCTACTTCACTTGACGGTGAGTGTCCATGTACGATGGATGATGTGTCTGTATCTGTGCAGGTGTGTGTGTGCTGTGTCAGGGTGGCCGTATGTTCACTGCGTGCAGTGTGTCAACGCTCCATGGCCAGGGTAGTATGCCACTGTTGGTGACTGTGGCATTGTGCCCTATTGCTCTGTGCGATGTGTGTACATTGCTTGTAGTTGTTGACATGTACTGTGTGATGGGTGTGTGACACACTCATTGAATGTGCTCCTGTTCTGTCTCCCACCCCTAGGTCCCTACAGGCCCTCCGGATTCCATTGCCATGCCACGCATCAGGTGCCTTTCCGCCCAAGGTGGCCGTTGTATTCCGTACAAATAAAACACAGGGCACAAACAGCAGTTAGTGAAAAAGGTGCATTTATTACAAACTGTGACATGTGATTGTGTGTAAGGTGATGACAAAAGTGGTGCGTGCAGTGACAATGAGCTGTCGGTCATGGCTGCGTGATGATCAGGGTGTACCCACTGGTTCTATGTCCATAGTCCAACACACACATGCCATCCAGCTGGCTGTGTGGAGTGGGATCGTAGAGCAAGTCAATGCAGTGGCTGGTCAAGGAAGGCTGGCGGAAGGCTGGCTGGCTGCCTCACTTGCGACTGGAGCGTGCGAAGTCCTCCCGGGAGATCTGTTTCCTCTTCGGACGGCCCCTTCCACGTTTGGGAGGGGGTGTGTGGTGGCGACCTGCTGGTGGTGGGTGAGGTGTGCTCACTGGCTGTGGACGCAGGGGAAGTGGACACTGCTGCCCGAGCCTGCGCCCTAGCAGGTGGTGGCGGAGGTGGTGTTGCTGGCCTTGCCTGTGATCCCACCGCCACCACCAGCTGGCCCATGAGGTCCACGAGTTGGTCCATACGGGACACGAATTGGCCCATATGGGCGTCCATGGACCTCAGCACCCCCAGCACCTCCCGCGTGTCAGTAGCAGACCTGGCCCATTGTCCTTGGGCCTCTTCATAGGCCCCAAGGACTCTGGCCATTTGAGGCAGGGCATGGCTCCCAGGGGAGGCTGGCGTTTCCCTGACCCTGCTCCTCCTACCAGTCCTGCTGCCACCGGCCTGCCCACTAGCCACATTGCACACCACGGTCCTCGCTGTGGCTCCCAGGAGTGGATCCAGTCGGCCGGGCCACCACCTGCGCTGGGGCTGGTGCCAGCGAAGACGTGGTGGTGGTGGAGGCAGTGGTGGTCGGTGCGGCGATGGTGGCGGTTGCGGCAGTGGTAGTGGCCGCAATGACCGTGGGTGTGGCCGCAACGACAGTGGCAGCAGGGGACTGGGACTGTTCAGCATCCCTGGATGATGGGTTGGTGGGTAGGAGGGGTCCTGGGAGCGGCTGGGCCCTGCCACGCCAGATGGGCCAGCTTGGTGGTCCGTGTCCGAAGAGGAGGACAGATCCTCCAGATCCGTGTGTCCTCGTTGGGGGCTTGTGGGCTGGCTGTGCTGGCTGCTGTCTCCATCCCCAGCATCCAGCAGTTCGTCACCTGTGGAGAGAATGAGATTTGTTATTGTGTTGCACCTGGCGAAGTATGTATTAGTCGTCTGACATTGGCAGTTCGTGCAATCTCGTACATGGGTTTCCCGGAGGCGAGTGTGTGGCTGTGGCATCTGTAGTTGTGTGTGCTAGGCAATGGGACCGTGTGCTGTGCACATGTGGCATGGGACGGATTGGCCATGCCGATGGGTGTGTTGCTGTGCCCCTACTCATTGTGACTCTGGTGTATGCGGGCTCCTGGCCCATCCTGGGTCTGGTTTGTACTTTGCTTTTGGGGTTCATATGGAACGCTTAGGCACCCATATGGCAACATGGGGGCCATGCCCCAGATTCGCATTTGGGAGGGGATATGCTTTTGGGGTTCAAATGGAACGCTTAGGAACGCATATGGCAACATGGGGGCCATGCCCCAGATTCGCATTTGGGAGGGATATGCTTTTGGGGTTCAAATGGAACGCTTAGGAACGCATATGGCAACATGGGGGCCATGCCCCAGATTTGCATTTGGGAGGGGATATGCTTTTGGGGTTCAAATGGAACGCTTAGGAACGCATATGGCAACATGGGGGCCATGCCCCAGATTCGCATTTGGGAGGGGATATGCTTTTGGGGTTCAAATGGAACGCTTAGGAACGCATATGGCAACATGGGGGCCATGCCCCAGATTCGCATTTGGGAGGGGATATGCTTTTGGGGTTCAAATGGAACGCTTAGGAACGCATATGGCAACATGGGGGCCATGCCCCAGATTCGCATTTGGGAGGGGATATGCTTTTGGGGTTCAAATGGAACGCTTAGGAACGCATATGGCAACATGGGGGCCATGCCCCAGATTCGCATTTGGGAGGGGATATGCTTTTGGGGTTCAAATGGAACGCTTAGGAACGCATATGGCAACATGGGGGCCATGCCCCAGATTCGCATTTGGGAGGGGATATGCTTTTGGGGTTCAAATGGAACGCTTAGGAACGCATATGGCAACATGGGGGCCATGCCCCAGATTCGCATTTGGGAGGGGATATGCTTTTGGGGTTCAAATGGAACGCTTAGGAACGCATATGGCAACATGGGGGCCATGCCCCAGATTCGCGTTTGGGAGGGGATATGCTTTTGGGGTACATGCTGTGAGCCATGGGTGCCATGTGTTGTGGCAGCATGACAGTGCATGGTCTGAGGTGTGTGCATGCCTGACATGCCCTGCATATTTGCTGTCTGTTGTGGTTACTGGACATGGCATTGGACGCATCGTTATGAGTGAGTGATAGTTGTGTGCCAGCCAACGTATTGCAGTTGTCCCATCTCCTTGGTGTGCGTGCTGCCCTGTGCCATGTGCATCACTGCAGTGCTCGGGGGGGGGGTGTGGCCCATGTTGTGTGTTGTTGCTCACAGTGTGTCGTGCGCTTAATTGACTTCTGGCACATGGTTGGTCATGGGCATGTGTCTTAGCGTGACTGCTGTATGTGTGGCAGCTGTGCGGATGACATGCCTTTCATGAGACTGGGGCTGACGGATGGGATGGATGGTATGTTGTATGTGCATGGTGTGTCTGTGAGTTTGATGGGTTCAGTGGTGTTCGTGTGCATTTCTGTTGTTCCGCTCTGTTGCGTCTAGTGTTGTTTGTCTTACATAGGCGTAGTTGTGGGGTGTGGGGTTGACAGGCAGTGGGGGCTACATGGACAGGACTTCAATGGTGTTTCGGTTGTGTGTGATGAGTTGCACAGTGGCTGCCGTGTGGGACTATATTCAGTGTGGCTTGTGCATGCAGACATGGCTCCTTGGGTGTTGCTATGTCTGTGATGGGTCATGTGGGGTGTGAGTCTGTTGTTCATGTCCGTGTGCACATTGTTCACTTGTTCGTGACGGTGGGCGGTGCTGCGTGTTCGTCTGCTACGTGACATGTCCCATGTGTTGGTGGTGTTATGGTCCTCATGCCTCCAGTAATCCAGCCCTGTCCAGTTTCCCACCTGCAAGTTGTTCGTGCGTGCACTGTACTGGATGCCACATGGCTCTAAGCGGGGGTTGCTCCATGTTGCAGGTCTGTGGGGGTGGGGGGTGTAGTGGGTCGTGGGGGTGGCTGTACACCCACTGACACCGATTGCTGTGGACCGTGATGTCTGCCTTTCGGCTGTCGTTGTGCACTGCGGTGGCTGACACGTGGCTGTGGGGTGTGGGGGATGCTCCTCCTTGCTGTGCTGTGGGACTGGGGCCTGGTGTGTGTTGTACTTGGGCTGTCCACCGTCCCACCCACTGCACTTTGTGTTCCTGCCACTTACCTGTTACTTGTCGGTTAGTGCAGCTGTGGCGGACACATGGGTGTGGTGGGT
>CAWUFW010000642.1:2757500-2760000 GCA_963921515.1 Calotriton arnoldi | reverse complement strand
TTCATACCAAAAATACACAAAGACAAACACAAACCCCCGGGTAGACCAATAATATCGGCTAAACAGAGCCTTCTGGAGAATATTTCGGTGTATATTGATCATTTCTTGCAAAATCTAGTAAAAACGTTACCATCTTATGTACAGGACACGACAGACTTCTTAAGACAAATCCATGAGGTCCAATGGTGTGAGGACTATCTTTTAATAACATTGGATGTATCAGACCTATATACGTCAATTAATCACAGTGATGGTCTAAGGGCACTTGAACATTTTTTGAGTACTAGGCCAATAGAATTGTATATGCATAACAAAATGATTGTTGATTTAACCAAATTTTGCCTAGAAAACAACTATTTTTTATTTCTACAACAGGTGTACCACCAAACCAGAGGCGTGGCTATGGGGGCAAGCTTTTCCCCTAGCTACGCCTGTTTGCACATGGGATGGTGGGAGGAACGAGTTGTAGCTACCACCCATAGAGATGTATTAGCCAACCATGTTATCAAATGGATACGCTACATTGATGACTTATTCATTATATGGCAGGGTGATAGACAAAGTGTAGAAGAGTTTATTCAGAAATTGAATAACAATAACATAAATTTACATCTGACTCACAACATCAGTAAAAATGCAGTTTGTTTTCTAGATGTGGAGGTATATATAAATGAGGGCAGGTTAAATACAAGATTACACCGAAAACCAACAGCGGGCAATACAATACTACATTCAAGCAGTTTCCACCCAAAACACACGATCAGCAGCATTCCATATGGGGAAATGCTGCGGATACGTAGAATCTGCAACAATGAGCATGATCTAATAGAGGCCCAAGAAGAATGTAAGTTGAGGTTTCTAGCTAGAGGATATACCTGTACCACAATTAATAAAGCTATGTCTCATACTAGAACAATGAACAGGGAGGACCTGCTTTTTAAACCTTCCAACAGCAAGATAAAACAGATACAAAATGCAGGGCATAATACAGGTAATCCCAGATTGATCATGACTTATAACAAACAAAAGGACAGCCTCGCCAGGATCATCAAAAAGAATTGGCAGTTGGTCCGTAGCGATCCCATACTAGGAGATACAGTATCTCAATCTCCAGTAATCACCTATAGAAAAGCCCCTAGCACGAGTGACTTTCTAGTAAGCAGTAGTCCGGAAGTCCAAACTAGTACCGGTTGGCTAACTGGTGGCAAGGGATTTGTGAGATGCACAACATGCAGAGCATGCAAGTTCGGCACCAGCAAAACATCATTTAAAACACCCTTTAAGGACAGACCGGTGCTGATTGATAAACATCTCACTTGCAAAACTGAATTTGCAATCTACGTGCTGGAGTGCTCTTGTGGGCTGCGATATGTGGGCAGTACAAAACTGCCGGCCCACAAGAGAATTCTCCAGCACTTACGTGCCATAACAAATCTAGATATTACTTACCCAGTGGCCCGTCATTTCAGTGAGGTCCATGATAAGAATCTGGACCACTTGAAGTACTATGTGATAGATTGCATCCCAGCACAAAGACGTGGGGGTAATAGGGAGGCCAGTTTGAGAAGACTAGAAACCAAGTATATTCTAGAATTAGACAGTAAGAGCCCTCAAGGATTAAATACGACTGAGGACTTACATACTTGGTTATGAGGTCTACACAATGCTCACACACTTTTAAATCTAGATTCAAACCATTGGGGTTTTATATAATTCTTAGGCCGCTATATCACGAATACTGCATAACACAAGTTCTCTTTTTTACCCTTTTTATTAATTTTATCTTTACTTCTTAGCACTAGACACTTTTGCACACAGGGGCACTTAGCACTTTATGATCAAACAGTACATTCTTGAGGATAAAAACCAAAGGGGGCAATAGTGTCCGGGATATGAGCAGTAGTTGCACAGGAGGTTGTTTTTAAATGGTTTTTATATATATATACAATTTGTTGGGAAAAAATTTTTTTAGAGAGCAATTGTTTACGAGTAATGATCAGTGGTTTTTAACATTCAATTTCAAGGCGGCAATTGGCGTACTCGTATTTAATTGTTTTTGTAAATATTACCTAATTGTTGTGTATTAGATTTTATCCATTAATGTTGCTATTTAAAATGAATTTATACAGATAAAATTGCGTAATTTGCACATGGTGGTGGATAATATATAACCATAAAACAACCGTTGTGAACATCTGTCTACCCACAATTGTACTGTAACATCACAAAGTCAGACGAGTAGTCTGTCTTTAATGTCCATTTGAGCACTTGGCACTTTAAATATGGGGAGGAAGTGACGAAAGAAACATGTGATCAAGGCCCTGCGAGGCCGAAACGCGTCATGGCAGCACAGCAATAATAAATATCAAGCACAAGAAAAAGAGGAGTCCGTTTCCATCTTTTTTGGCGTAAAACCAGAGACAAGAAGGAGAAAACGTACGATATATATATATATATACACATATATATATATACACATATATATATATACATATATACA
>CAWUFW010000642.1:2590000-2752500 GCA_963921515.1 Calotriton arnoldi | reverse complement strand
TTTCTCCTCCAGCTATGCTGGTCTTCATATGGGCAGCTGGGAGGAACTGGTCCTCAAGCGCGATTTTGGAAAAGTATTGGATAATAATGTGATTGTTTGGCTGCGATACATTGATGACCTTTTTGTATTGTGGGATGGCACCAAACAGCAGGCAGAGGAATTCATAAGTGGTATCAATGCCAATGACCTTAATCTCCACTTCACTGTAACAATGAGCCAAACATCAATCACGTTTCTAGACACTGAAGTATATATACACAATAATACAATGGAGACTAGGCTCTACAGAAAGGAAACTTCTGGTAATTCCACTTTACATGCCAGTAGGGCACACCTGGCACACCTCATTAACAGTATCCCATAAGGGGAGATGCTACGCCTTAGAAGAATATGTAGCAATGAATTGGATTTGAAGGAGGCACAGGAGCATAGTAAACGGAGGTTTCAAGACGGGGGATAATCTGAGAAAATTATTAACAGCGTAATGATGAAATCCATGAGGCATAACAGAGATGAGCTCCTGATAGACAAAAGGAAGGTGGCCCACACTGTATCTCAGGTTGGGGCGACGAACAGAGGAGGAGCTAGTGGCGAGACCAACCAGATGATAATCATTATGGGCTACAGTAGACAGCATACCAGCCTCCACAGAATAATCAACAAAAACTGGCCTATAGTGCTCAGTGATCCAGAGGTTGGACCCATATTCCCATCCAGGGTGTCCATCACACATAGGAGGGGGCCCTCCATGAGGGATAAGTTGGTAAATACTAGTCCGGAAACAATGGAAAAAACCACTTGGCTGCAGACCAATAGTGGGTTTTTCAAATGTAAGACTTGTAAAGCTTGCCTACACGGTATTAACAACAAAACATATAAAAAACCCTTTAGCGATAAAGAACATAAGATTCGTAAACTCCTTACATGCAAAACAGAATATGCCATATACGTATTGATATGTCCATGTGGGCTTCAGTACGTAGGTAGCACTAAGCTACCTGTACACAAACGCATTTTGCAACATCTTCGTGCCATATCCAACCAAGATAACACATATCCGGTGGCACGACATTTCAGGGAGTTCCACAATAGTAACAACGAGGGGCTCAAATACTTTGTGGTAGATGCAATTTCACCCAGCAGAAGAGGTGGTGACAGGGAATCCCAACTGCACAAACTCGAGACAAGATTTATTCTCCAGTTCGATTCCAAAACCCCAGGGGGGCTGAATGCCACGGAGGACTTGCACACATGCTTAGGATAGAATAACATCAGGGGGTTGAAATCGAGCATTTAAGGGCATATACACATTGACTGACTATGTCATTTGAACTTTTTTTACCTTCCTTTTTAACATAGATGAGGATTTATGAACTGGTTTTTATGGGCACTTTTATATTTATTTATATATTTTTATATATATATTTATTTATATATTTATATTTATATTGGGGGGAAGTTTATCACAATCTTGTACCCTGGTATATGCTTGATGACTAGGGTTTACACCTTGGGAGGAGGTATGAAAACAACGGAATGTCGGTTTAAGTGTGGGGGGGTTTACATGTTTATTCATATAATATACTATATACAAATGTTTTGATGATGAACACCCAACCCGCTTGGCATTTAAGATATCACATTTCTGGAGGCCTTCTATTAACAAGACAATGTAACCGATATCGGTTCTCGCTAGCTCTTATACTGCAATTGTGCCAATGTGAAAATGGTAACTGTCTAAGATGAATGTTTTAAGGTATTTATTTTTAACAGTCACAGGTTTTAGGTTCAATCCATCACAACTATAATATACGTACACGCACAGGCAGTCGCTACATAGGCATAGATTACATAACTTCGAGAAGCAGGGTACTGTTGATAAGGGGATTTAACCCAGAATGGTATTATTCATTGTCGTAAACAGTATTGCACAAAATTACACACAAATTCCATTAAGGGCAAGTAAGTTAACTGACCCTAATAAAAGAGAGTGTCACGGAATGGGAGCATTATGCCGATATTCATTTTAGACAAGGGTAACATCAGATTAATAATGTATTTACACATTCATTCTCTGTTTGTTAGAAGCAATCAAATTTTATTTTTTTAACATCCCCAAAAAATATTCACCCTTTTTTTTAACATTGATTTTATCACTTTTTTCATAATGTTATTTATATGGATTTTAGTGTGTTTTTCTACCTGCAAATTGCTTTGATGTCAAAATGATATTGTATGGTGAATAACTTAATCTGAAGCTATATGTCTTTTATGTCTATGAGCACTCCGCTCACGTGATTGTTTGTAATTTGCACTGTCACTTTAAATTTGGGTGCTCAACATGAGTACAATGTCATGTGAACAAGGCTCGGACGAGCTGAAACGTTATGGCGGCATCAGAGGAGAAATAAATATTTGCACTTACTTTTGGTCCGTGTCCGTGGTTCGTGGTCGTTAGGAGGATTCCTGCTTACCTGACGCGGAAAGAAGATATATATATATATACACACATACATAGGGCTCAGGAATCGTTTGTTGCCCAGCACAGTGCTACAATCTCAAGCCAACCATTCTTTAGCCACTCACTTTGAGGAGGGAAAAATCCGGCTGTAAGAGACATTCGTCCAGATTGCGAACCAACTGCATGATGGGATCTGCAGTCCATAACTATGAACTGGCCGAGTGTTCTCTGATGAGATATGGTGCAGGTGTGCCCCACGCTACTGTAGAAGGAGGGGCTTAATAAATAAAAGGAAACTTTGAAATTTGTAACACCGGAGGCATCTGAAGAGGCTACAGCCGAAACGAGTCATGCCAGAAAATTCGAATAAATGATTCCTTGAAGCCCTGCTGTGTCCCCTTGGCTTTTTCGAAGGAGGAGGATATTTTTTGCATATTAGCGTGAAGCCAGTACCACGCAAAGGGGACCCTTCCAAAAGTGTTCAGGGTGCAGTGGCTTAACCCGGACCGCCCACGTCCGATGGAGGCAGAGGTCTTTGCTGCCAGCTGACAGTCCGTGACTCACACGGAGAGACGGAGTTACTTTACCATCGTCTCCAAGCTTTGCCAACACCGGGACTGTGAGGTTGGAAGCGCAGGGCTCAGGAATCGTTTGTTGCCCAGCACAGTGCTACAATCTCAAGCCAACCATTCTTCAGCCACTCACTTTGAGGAAGGAAAAATCCGGCTGTAAGAGACATTCGTCCAGATTGCGAACCAACTGCATGATGGGATCTGCAGTCCATAACTATGAACTGGCCGAGTGTTCTCTGATAAGATATGGTGCAGGTGTGCCCCACGCTACTTTAGAAGGAGGGGCTTAATAAATAAAAGAAACTTTGAAATTTGTAACACCTGAGGCATCTGAAGAGGCTACCGCCGAAACGCGTCATGCCAGAGAATTCGAATAAATGATTCCTTGAAGCCCTGCCGTGTCCCCTTGTCTTTTTCGAAGGAGGATATTTTTTGCATACATATACATATATATATATATATATATATATATATATATATATATATATATACACACATATATATACACACATATATACATACATATACATATACTCACTGAAAAAACCATAGGTTTTAGGGAAAGTTATAGTTAGTTGGACATTTCACTCGTACAAAACCAGAGAAATTCCCCCGTTATAGTTAGTTCAGCTAACTATAACTCGCGCCCCCGCAATGCACTGCTGATGACGTCACATATTACATCACTCATGACATGGTCAGTGACATCACTGAGGACATCATCCAGTGACTGTGTTTTTCTGTAAAGCTTAAATAGGTTTAATATATATAGGGAAAGGCGTATTGAAGAATGAGTGGGTGTATAAGTGTCTGAATGGATGATTTAGTAGGTGCGTGACTGACTCTATAAGTGAGTGATTAAACGTATCTTACTGAATGCATGGGTTAGTGACTAAACTGTGTGAATGTCTGTATCCGTCTGTCTGTTGGTTTGTAAGCGGCTGCATGGCTTTCTGAATAGCTACATGAGTGTCTACATGGGTTATTGATTGATTGTCTGAGTATCTGTATGGGTGCCTGAGTGTTTGTGTGGGTGGGGTGTGTGTGACTCTGTGCATAGATGTGTGAGTGGATGATTCACTGGGTGCATGGTTTCAAGAGTGCATCTGTGATGGACTGTATGGGTGGGTGAGTGTGTGTATGGGTGAATGTATATCTCAGTGGTACATGTGTGAGTAACTACATATGTGAAAGGCAGTATATATGTGTGTTGGAGTATATAAATGGCTATAAGTGAGAGTGTGTGATTGTGAGAGTGGCTGTATGGATGAGTGTGTGCTTGTATCAGTGATTGAATAAGAGCGTAAGAATGTGCTAGTATTTGTATGAGTAAGTGAGCTGGTGTGTGTGTATAACTGTAAAGGTGAGTAAATGGCAGTGTGATTAATTATTTGCATGACTGACTAGGTGTGCGAGTACCTCTATGGATGAGTGGTGGTGTGTGAGTGTCTATATAGGTGTATGAGTGCATACGATAGTCCTGTACTGAGTGACCGTAAGTATGAGTGACTGTACGGGTGAGTGAGTGGGTGAGTGAGTGGATGTGTGTGTAGACCTAAGAATCAGTGAGTGGGTATGTAGTTATTGGTGTTGGAGTGTCTATGGTTTTGAGAATGGCAGTCTGTAATTTAGAGTGGGTGTATCAAAGGTTATATTAGGGTGTGTGAAGATGCATCAAATTATCACATGGATGATGTCATCAGTGATGTCATCAGTGATGTCACTGACCATGTCATGAGTGATGTAATATGTGACGTCATCAGCAGTGCATTGCGGGCGCGAGTTATAGTTAGCTGAACTAACTATAACGGGGAATTTCTCTGGTTTTGTACGAGTGAAATGTCCAACTAACTATAACTTTCCCTAAAACCTATGGTTTTTTCAGTGAATTTCTAAGGTTTTTTAAATGCTAATTTCTAACTCTAACGTGCCTGAAACCTATGGTTTTTTCAGTGAATTTCAAAGGTTTTTTAAATTCTAACTTGTAACTATAACGTGCCAGAAACCTATGGTTTTTTCAGTGAATTTCAAAGGTTTTTTAAATGCTAGTTTCTAACTATGCCTACAGAGGTAGGACATGTGAAGAAAGAAGAAAAAACGCACAGAAAGAAGCAAAAGAAATGCAGAAAGAAGCAACAGAAGTCCACAAAGACGAACAAAAGTGCAGGAAGAAGCAAGACATGTGCAGAAAGAACCAACAGAGGAGCAGAAAGAGGCCTTGTTGCAAAATCATCCTGTGCCCACAACTTTTTCAGACGGGTACTGGTGGTAACTGACTCCGACTAACCAGGCCTAGAGCCAGTGCTATGCTAAAAGACACTTAGAATACAGTGAAAACACCTACATACACTAGGGAACACTATGCGTTGGGGTACCCCTGTGATTAGCATGACCTCCTCTGTAAGGCCCTAGTACATAATAGGGCAGGGGGATTAAATCTACCTCTAAGTCAGAGGTGCAGAAATATGCTACTTTAACTAGTAGTCACGTTTGCAGAGTAGTGGAGAAAGGGTCCTGGGCGTCCAACCAACGCTCAGGAATTCCACTGCGTAGGACTTACAGGAGGTACCAGGAGGGATTCTTGGCCCCCAAACTCCCTCAGGACTAAATTGGACTTAATCCCCCATCCCGTAGTTTGCCACGAGGCACGTTTGCAGAGTGGTAGAGAAAGGGGGCCATGGCCTCCGAAGAAGTCTTAGGAATCCCAGTGTGTGGGACTTACTGGAGGTAACAAGAGGGGTAGTTGGCCCCCAAGGACATCCTTGGGGGCCAACTTCCCAAACTATTACCTCCAGTCAGTCCCACACAGCAGCACTGGTAAGTACTCGTACCAGGCCACGCCCAATTTGCCCATCACTCTACAAACGCGCTCTTGGATGGGGATTGAAGTCCCCTTCACTGCTGGGGGTCCTTTAGGGACCAACTAGCCTACCTTTTACCTCCAGTAAGCCCCACGCAGTGGGATTGGTGAGAGGTAGACAAAGGCCATGCCCCCTTTCTCCACCACTCTGCAAACGCGCCCCCCTGGCGCGTTGTAAGTTGGGGGATTAAGTCTCCTTGAATCCTGAGGGTCCCTGGGGTCCAACTAGCCCACCAGGTACCTCCAGTAAGCGCCACAGAGCTGCGTTGCAGAGAGGTGTAAAAAGGGGAGTGGCCTGGACCACCTCGCTGCAACGCAGGCCTGTGGCGCTTACTGGAGGTACCTGGTGGACTAGTTGGCCCCCAGGGGCCCTCAGGATTGAAGGGGAATTAATTCCCCAACTTAAAACGCGCCACAGGGCGTGTTTGCACACATGTCACCTCAGGCCCCGCCCCTCCCTTCACCACTGTGCAAACGCGCCCTGTGGCGTGTTTTAAGTTGGGGATAAAGTCCCCTTGAATCCTGAGGTCCCTGGGGTCCAACTAGCCCACCAGGTACCTCCAGTAAGCGCCACAGAGCTGCGTTGCAGAGAGGTGTAAAAGGGGCGTGGCCTGACCAACCTCTCTGCAACGCAGCCCTGTGGCGCTTACTGGAGGTACCTGGTGGGCTAGTTGGCCCCCAGGGACCCTCAGGATTGAAGAGGAATTAATTCCCCAACTTTAAACGCGCCAAAGGGCGTGTTTGCACACATGTCACCTCAGGCCCTGCCCCCTCCCTTCACCACTGTGCAAACGCGCCCCGTGGCGCGTTTTAAGTTGGGGGATAAAGTCCCCTTGAATCCTGAGGGTCCCTGGGGTCCAACTAGCCCACCAGGAACCTCCAGTAAGCGCCACAGAGCTGCGTTGCAGAGAGGTGTAAAAAGGGGCGTGGCCTGGTCCACCTCTCTGCAACGCAGCCCTGTGGCGTGGCCTGGAGGTACCTGGTGGGCTAGTTGGCCCCCAGGGACCCCCAGTATTGAAGGGAAATTAATTCCCCAATTTAAAACGCGCCACAGGGCGCGTTTGCAGAGTGTTGCTGGGAGGGGGCGGGGCCTCCGGCACGAATGCGGTCTTTTTTTTTTTTTTTAGAAGGGGGGCTGTGTGGCCCCCCTTTTTTTATTTTTTTTTGGGCCCTGGGGACCCCATCCCCCAGGGCATGACCAATTTTAAAAAAATCTGAACGGGAAGGGGGCCGCCTGGGCCCCCCTCCTGTGGCCAATTCCGGCCCCGGGGACCCCATCCCCGGGGCATGGCCACATATATTTATGTTTTTTAAGGAGGGGGGCTGCGTGGCCCCCCTCCTGAGGCCTCTATTGGCCCCGGGGACCCCATCCCCAGAAGCCGGCCTTTTTAAAAAAAAAAAATCTTTTTGGGGGGGGGGCCACGTGGCCCCTCTCCTGGGCCACTTCTAGCCCTGGGGACCCCATCCCCCGGGGCAGGCCCTATACGTTGGGGACCGTGGGGGGAGCCCCAATGCCCCCATTGTCCCGCCGGCTCCCCGCGTCCTGCAGGAGCCGGCATTGCTTTTCCACATGGGGAGCTGCTGACATGCAGCTCCCCGTGTGGAAAAGCAATCTGCTTTGCATTTTGGAAGCGTGAGCAGGTTTCCCTGCTCTCGCTTCCAAAATCCAAAGCAAGTTTGCTATGGCAGGGCCCCGGGGGGGTGGCGGTCCCCGGGGCTGCGGGGGGCTGTGTGCCCCCCGCAAATATTCAAGAAAAGCCCCGGGGGGGTGGCAGTCCCCGGGGCTGCGGGGGCTCCCCTGGGCCCCCGCAATTAATATATAGCATGCCCCAGGGACTTGGCCCACCCGGGGGCTAAATATTAACGAAGCGCGGGAGCCCGCGCTTCGTTTTTTAGGTCTCGCCTAGCGGGCGAGATTTAATGCAGATGAGCACTTTTACAAAAGGGCTTTAAGCCCCGCCCCTCATTTCCATTGGCTGGAGTCACCGTTTATGCTAAACGGTGGCCAGCCATTGGAAAAGAGCTATGTATGTTGCCTCCCTTTGGCTTTTTGGGACGGCCCACTTGGACTGGCTCGCCTGCTTTCCGTTCGTCGGAAACGTTTTCTTATCTTTATGGGGCCATGTGTTTCAAACACATGGCCCCATAAAGACAAGAGATCCGGCTGCAGCGCGGTCCTCTTTCACTATCGGGACCGCGCTTGGCCCCCCGCGAGCTCTCCAGGCTGCTATCGGGTACCCTCCTCCACCCGGCCTCACTTCCTCCCTGCTTCTTCCTGTCCTGCGACGGCGCGGACCACAGCTCTGGTGTGCTTGGCATCAACTGGAGGTAAAGCTCGGCGGTCCTCGTGCATCAGTGTTGTGGTGCAGCCGCTTAACCTTTCATCCCCGCTCTGCTCTTCAGCCTCTTCTTGCATTCCTAGCCGCTCTCGGGTTCCTCGCATTGTTTGTGGGGGCGGCTGGCAGTCGGCTCTGCTCCCTCGAACTGCTGTCCTGGCGCTTGTGCATATTTCCAGCAGTAAACCACGGTCACACCTGGCTAGTAGTGCTCGCGCGCCCTGGGTCCGTCCTCTCCATGCCAGCTGGTCTCAGGTACTGCGCGACTGCTTCAGACGTCCAATCGATTTATTTCTATTTCAATAGAATTATTCATTTCATATATTGCCGCTCGCTATAACACGGAAGAATGCCTTAAAACTCAGCGCTGAGACTGCTAGCCATCAAAGTGACGTGCCGCCTAATAAACTCCTTTCCTGCTGCTGACTGACAGACGTGCAGTGCTTTACTTGAGGCGGGTCCTGCCGGTGTTATAAAAAGCACAGACATTAAAATCGCTCCCTACCCACAACACAGGCCGGAAACTGCAGTGGCCTCTGTTGTAATCTTTGGACTGCTTTACGCGTCCCGTGTGTTTACATTGGCAACACCTCTCTGACATGGGATGAGTCACATCAATAACGTATTTCTGGCTCGTGTACATACAGCTTTAGCAGTGCGCGCGGCAGATTAGGAGCTAAAACCTGCAGGGAGTACAGCGAGGGGGTTCGGCAGTTCTCTCCCCGCACGGTGTAAAGTACAGGGACTGCGTGCAAACTGTCCCAGCCTCGCAGGAAGTACGGAAGGGACTCCGTGTTCCCGGCTCTTCCGGCCCCAGACCTGCAGGAAGTACACTAGAAGTGCAGGGGCTCCTCGCCCAGCTGTGCAGGGAGTCCAGTGAGGAGCACAGCCCAGCATTCCATTGCACAGCCATGCAGGGGCTGCAGAAGTGTTTATATGCGGGGAGTACACAGGTGACTGTAAACTATCAAAGGATGCAGAGTGGAGCGCACAGTAGGGGACTCTAGGCATTGCCACCCCAAGCTCTGCATGGAAATCAGCGGGGGCCATGACACTGCATGAGACCCACAGAGCTGCCCCATAGCACTATGGGAGAGGAGAAGGGCTGTGAAGAATACACCAGGCTCTACTCACAGTTATTTTTACATATAGCGCGATCTCGACCCGAAAGTATTGGGGTGCTTTATGTGAGCACCAGTTACGTTATGACACATTAGTTTTTTGAAGGCACGGGGAGATTAAGTGATTTGCCCAGAATCACAGGATGTTGAGCCGACACCGAGACTCGACCCCGGTTCCCCGGCGCCAAAGTATGCAGCTCTGGCCGTTACGCCGCATCCTCTCCACCTCACAGTACAAGAAAGTCTTGCAAAGTAAAGTGAAAGAAAAGCTCAGATATAGGGGGCAGAAAAACACACGTGTACATCACCAGATGATACACAGCTCATAAAACAACACTACCCACAACACAGACCGGAAACTGCAGTGGCCTCTGTTGTAATCTTTGGACTGCTTTACGCGTCCCGTGTGTTTACATTGGCAACACCTCTCTGACATGGGATGAGTCACATCAATAAAGTATTTCTGGCTCGCATACATACAGTTTTAGCAGTGCGCGCAGCAGATTAGGAGCTAAAACCTGCAGGGAGTACAGCGAGGGGGTTCGGCAGTTCTCTCCCCGCACGGTGTAAAGTATAGGGACTGCGTGCAAACTGTCCCAGCTTCGCAGGAAGTACGTTAGGGACTCCGTGTTCCCGGCTCTTCCGGCCCCAGCCCTGCAGGAAGTACACTAGAAGTGCAGGGGCCCCTCGCCCAGCTGTGCAGGGAGTCCAGTGAGGAGCACAGCCCAGCATTCGATTCCACAGCCTTGCAGGGGCTGCAGAAGTGTTTATATGCGGGGAGTACACCGGTGACTGTAAACTATCAAAGGATGCAGAGTGGAGTGCACAGTAGGGGACTCTAGGCATTGCCACCCCAAGCTCTGCATGGAAATCAGCGGGGGGCCATGACACTGCATGAGACCCACAGAGCTGCCCCATAGCACTATTGGAGAGGAGAAGGGCTGTGAAGAATACACCAGGCTCTGCTCACAGTTATTTTTACATATAGCACGATCTCGACCCGAAAGTATTGGGGTGCTTTATGTGAGCACCAGTTACGTTATGACACATTAGTTTTTTGAAGGCACGGGGGAGATTAAGTGATTTGCCCAGAATCACAGGATGTTGAGCCGACGCAAAGACTCGAACCCGGTTCCCCGGCGCCAAAGTATGCAGCTCTGGCCGTTACGCCACATCCTCTCCACCTCACAGCGCTCCCCAGTCACTCAATGACACTGGGACCTCGGCTTTTCCTCCCCAGCCCTGAAGGGGGCGCAACAGGAGGTGCACAGGGACTGCACCTGCTCCTATGGTCCATAGGGTGACAATAGCAGGGGCAGCCAACTGAGGTTGCCCCCATGCTGAATGATGAGAAAGGGTCAACCTCTTCAGTGTCCTAGATTGGCACCCCACGTCATGAAGCACTTGCCAAGTGACGTCACATCCGCGGCGGCGTAGAAGGGAAAGCCTAGCTTCGGGTAAACCATGACGATGCTGCAGCAAGATAAGCAGCGGGGCCGCAGTCACTTCTTCCAGCCCTGCACAGCCATGTAAGGAGCGCAGAGTTCTCTCCGGCGGGAACTTTCCACACCCCTCTTCCACTTGACTCCGATACCACTGGCAAACTCTAGAGGAAAGGATGACTCTGCTGGACGCTATACCTGTGTTTGTGCCGCAGTTCTCAGGTCTCCTTTGAGGCTTGTCTTCTTTCTGTTCCCGTAATTATCTTCCCTTGTGCTCTCATAAGCACGTCTTTCTCCTCCCGCTGCCTTTCTTGCTCTTCCTTCCTGCAATGCCCTCGGTCTCTCCGAAATGAGCAGCTCTGGCTTGTTTTAATGTGTGAACAATGTTGCAACTCTTCTATTCCCACATTTATTTCACTCATATGTGCACATACCCACAATTGGAGGCATGTTGAGCTTTAGTGCAACAAACAATCTGGGGTATCGCTTCTATTGGTGCACCAGGTGAAGTTGCACCAGGGCCCAGCGGCCTTAGGGGCCCACTGAACCCTGTTATTACTGTATTTTATAATTCAATCTAGCAGCCATGGGGGGCATTTCCTTTTTAGGTCTCGCCTGAGCCAGCACATGCGCTGCTCTGGCGAGACATTTAGGAGTGGAGTTTTAAAAGTCCGACAACAGCTTTGTGTGGCATACAGTGTGCGGTTACGCGCAAAGGCACGAGCAGAGGCGCCATCTGGCTTTCCTCTCGCTCAGCCAAGCGCGCGCGCCTCAATGCCCCTCCCCCACCACAGAGCGCGTCTCGCAGCTTGTTATCCTACGCCTCCCATCTCTTCATTTTCTCACCGCCCTACCACTTCTCCTCTCCCCGCTACCGTTCATCTCCTTTGTTCCTTTATTGCTTTTACGTCTCGCTCCCCTCGTTCTGTTTTTTTATCACCACCTCTAAACTGGTCGCCTCTTCTTTCACCCTCTCGCTTCCCCCTCGCCTCTCCATTGAAGGCGTCCCTTCTGTCTCCCCTCCCTTGTGTCTCTCCCCTCCCCCCTCCTCTTGGCTCCGAGTGCGAGTGTTACTGATGCGCGCAGCGCACCCTGAGCTCATGGCCTGTATCCGTCATGTCTCCCTGATGCACACTGTTTATTTCTGATAGCAGTAAACTCGTGACACACACTGACCCTGGCCGGAGCGGGAGCCAAACTCAGTCACACTCCACAATGCACTCACCCGTTGTGCAATCTGCCCACGTAGAAATTCACACGTAATGTCACACTTTCGTAAATATCACAAGACAAGGGCTCCCCCTGCTGCACTCACAGTCTGGCAATGTGAGCTCGAGAGCTTCAAGGGAACTATGCTGAACATGTCCAGATAGATGGAAGGGAACACTGGAAGACGAGAGAGGGAGACTGCAGTTGCCATTATCATTAGATGGGAGGGTGAGGTGTCATTAGGGCCACTGGAATTACACAGCAAGACAGCACCAAATTATGAAGCAAGGTTGACTAAATTATGTGTCAAGAAAAGACACATTCTGCGGCATTATGAGGCACATTTTTAAATAGTATTACTTCTCCAATTTTTCATTTTTAGGTTGGCCGTCGCATTTTTTCTATTTATTTGCTTTAGTAGTATTCACATCACGCCCCGCTTTAGATGTTTAAAGCTGCCGAGATTGCTACAAAAGTAAATAAATGGAAAAAAAGTGGGCAGACGCCTAATTTCTTTTCCATTTATTTACTTTTGTAGCAATCTCGGCACTCCGCGCTTTAGCTTTAAACTTCTAAAGCGGGGTTTGATGTGAAAATTTCTAAAGCAAATAAATAGAAAAAATGCGACGCAGCCCGCCTTATAACAATTAATTACTTGTGTAGAAATTGTTTTCAAACAGGCGCCGGACACCCTTCATGTTTTAATAAGGTGGCCGCGCTGCCATAGTGTATTATTTATCAACACAGCGCCTGACTGTCTGTGCATTAAAAAGCCTTGGAATATGTCCGTAAATGTTTCCTAAAGCAAGCATGTATCCCTAAATCACACTGCAAGACCCTGTGTGTAGTAATTGCATAACTCTTCAATCCATGGTGGCACAGCACCCAGGATAATGTGCTGCATGGCTAAACAAACACTTAAAAGGTCCCAAAGGCGAGACCTATTGGCTATGCCAATGCTTGTTTAATATGTGGATAGAAATATTCAGTGCTTCGCCCACAATAAAAGGTTACTAAAAAAACTAGACAATAAACATGTTTGCCAAACACGTACGTTGCAAGTTTGTGCCTTGAAACAACATAACACCCCCATTTGTACGGTTTCAGTGATGTATATTTTGCAGGGTGAACCGAAAAGATGTTCTGCGAAGCAATTGCCTGTGTAATGGTGTTCACTATATAAACCCAGCGCAATGCTAAATATAAGCCGGTAGTTTGGGGCGCTTACCAGTAGCACGTATTATAAATACCGCTGATTACGCTGCAGCTAATAAATATTGTTTGAAGTGGATATAGGAAGGTAAAGTTATTGGCTCGCAATTACAAGCTATTGAGCAAAAGCAGAAAGCTATTACATTGCAGTTTTGAATTTAAACAATATCTGCTTATGTGTATAATGTGCTCTTTGTTACGTGATTTTTAAAACAAATATACTGTATAACGCTGCAGCCTCATTAGAGACTCGGTTAAGCAAGAAAGATTAAAATCTGTTTAAAATGTGGTTGCTGTACGAAACTGTAGCATTTAGGGGAGAGGAGTTGGCCTAATGGCTTGGGCGGTTGACTTCGAATCTGGGGAACTGGGTTCGAGTCTTGCGCTCAAGCACACACGGACTGAGCGCCACTGTAATTTCCATTCCCACCGGCTGGCACACTGGAAGTTGCAACATGCTCGTGAAGGCAGCTCCCCCAGGACGTGCACACGATCACAGGCCGCTTCACTCATGCACACACGGGCTGAGCACCACTGTAATTTCAATGCCCACCAGCTGGCACAACGGGCGCTGCCAGGAGCTCGTAAAGGCAGTACTCCCAGGACATCCGGGCACACGATCACACGCTGCTTCATGCACTCAAACACACAGGAATCGAGCACCGCTGTAATTTCCATGCCTACCGGCTGGCACACCGGACGCTGCCTTGTGCTCGTGAAAGCAGCCCTTACAGGACAGACACCGCACCAGGGATCCGTGCACACGATCACACGCTGTTTCACGCACGCAAGCACACACAGACTGAGCACCACCACCGGTGACAGCAGGGACGGCAGTATGCAGCAAGGGACACGTGTCTGTCCTTCCTCCGCAGTGAATGCGTGCACCTGCTGCCCGCCTGCCAAGTTCACTGCACTCCTGTAGGAAGCAGGCAACGTCTTCTGTCCCCTAAACATGGGGCTAGCGAGTTTTGAAGCAAATCAGTAAACCTTGGTGGCACGGGCGAAAGATGGACTTGCCCAAGATCACATGGGTTGGTGGTCAATGAAGTAAACACTTGCTGCTGAGATCTGTGTGCAGCCGCCGGTTTGAATCCAGCAGGGTTGCCCCAGCCTCTCGCCTGTCCGTGGGTGATAAGTTTATTAAACTGGGTACCCCGATTCAAATGGTAAATGCTTCATAATCTAATCAAAGATCTGTGTATATGTTAGGTAGTTATGGCATACATCTAATTAATTGTACAAAGCGTGGCTCTGTATCACTTCAGATCTACAAGGAGAGTGCGTAACAACGACCTCCCTTCACAATAATACAGAACCGCGCCCAGCTCGAGTAAGCACTCACATCATTACGGGCATTTTTTCCAGTACTGCAACTATCATCTACAAATCACTGATTTAAAACAGAGCGCGGTGTCCCTTAAGCGGGCGCCGCGCTCCGAAGTAATAAATAAATAAATAAATAAACAGAGCGCATGCAGAGATGGGAAACTGTGGGCATAAACTGAGCAAGATCACCGACTCATTGTCAGTGAAATTGCTCTCCCACCCTCGCAGCTCCACCATTAAGTGAGGCCTGCCCCTGCACTCTCGAGTGTTGGTGATCGAGGCCCTCCTCCACCCGCAGGTTTCCCTGCGCCTCATCCCTGGTGGTCCAGTGGACCTCTGTCTCCTTCCTCTAACTCTGCTCTTTCACTCGTTTTTCTACCCTTTTTTATCTTTCACCTTTCTGCACTTTTCTGCATCTCTGCTCTTTTGTGCCTTATTTCTGCTCATTTTCCCTTCCTCTCGCTCTGCCCTTTCACTTGTTTTCACTCGTTTTTCTACCCTCTTTTATCTTTCACCTTTCTGCATCTCTGCTCTTTTGTGCCTTATTTCTGCCTATTTTCCCTTTTTTCTTTATCCCTTATTTCCTCCCTTTACCTTTCCCCGCCGCTGCTGCCCCCGGGGGGAGGGGAGCCCAATCCAGCTCCCATCCCCGCTCCCGCCTCCCAGCTGTCCAGCCCTCCCCGACCCCAACTTAATGGCGGCCACTGCGCGGCCGCGCCAAAGGCGCGTCAAAGGCAAGCCCGTCTGCGCCCCGACCGCGACCAGCGCCAGGAACCCTGGACCTCCGCCCCGCCAACGCTACGACCCAGCAGCACTCCACGCACTCAACCCAGGCCGCAACAACAACTGCAAGCTAGCATCACCAGCCGACTCCCACGGACCCTTCAGCTGTCACCGCTGCCGGCACACTTGCAGCACCGCCAAGAACACAGATCCAGCACAACCCGCCCACAAGAACACAACCATACCGAAGACCCTGAAATACATCCTCCTCAACGTCCGATCCCTCCACAAACACGCCACAGAAATCTGGGACCTCCTCGACAGCACCACCCCGGACGTAGCGTTCTTCACCGAAACCTGGACCAACACCACCTCGGGACCGGACATCGCCATCCCCCAAGGATACAAGATCTCCAGGAAGGATCGCCCCACCCGCCCAGGAGGAGGAATCGCCATCGTCCACAAATCCAGCCTCCGCCTGAGCACACTCCCTGACGAGCCCACAGAACTGATGGAACACCTTCACTTCAAGTTACTGGCCAGCCCCATCGCCACCCTCCGAGGAACCCTCATTTACCGACCCCCTAGACCCCGCGGACCCTTCGCCAACTCCATCACGGACATTATCTCCCCGCAGGCCATCGCATCCACCAACTACACCCTGCTGGGAGACCTCAACTTCCACCTCGACAACCAACTGGACCCCATCACCACATCCCTCCTGGACAACCTCCACAACATTGGACTGCGCCAGATCGTGACCGAGCCCACGCACTCAGCAGGACACACCCTCGACCCCCTCTTCACTACAGGAAACTCCATCACCTTCAGCCACACCACCGAACTCCCATGGACCGACCATCGTTGCGTCCACTTCACCTTCAGAACACCCACCATCCACAGACACCAGCACCTGCTTCCACGAAGAAACTGGACCAAAATCACCGACGACCAGCTCACCTCCTCACTCAACTCCACCCCAACCATCGCGGAAAACGACGACCCCAACACCGCAGCCCGAACCCTGCATAGATGGATCTCGGACAGCACCAATACCATAGCCCCCCTCAAGAAAAACAACAATACCCGCGCCAAGAAAGCCAGATGGTTTACCACCGAACTTCGAGAGTCCAGAAGCACATGCCGCCGCCTCGAAAAGGCCTGGAGGAACACCAAATCCACAGAAGCCCACGACAACTTCAGAGCCGCCACCAACGCCCACCATCAACTCATCAGAGAAACGAGGAAAAAGCGATGGAAGACAGAATCTCCACCCACGCGCACAACAGCAAGGAACTCTTCAGCATCATCAAGGAGTTCGCCCAACCCACTAGCGAGTCTACCGACATCCCTCCCTCACAAGACCTCTGCGACAAACTCAGCACCTTTTTCCACCACAAAATCAAGAGCATCTACGACAACTTCGACGAAGACAACCAACACACTGAACCCTCACCAACCACCCCCGACACCCGGAAACCAGCGATTGACGACTGGACAGCCCTCACCACCGAAGACACACTGAAGACAATGAAGTCAATCCACTCAGGGGCCCCACGGACCCCTGCCCCCATCACATCTTCAACAGAGCCGCCGACACCATCGCACCCATGCTCCGCCACACCATCAACCGCTCCCTGGCGACCGCCTCGTTTCCCGACGACTGGAAGCACGCCGAGGTCAACCCCCTCCTAAAGAAACCCTCAGCGGACCCCACCGACCTCAAAAACTACAGACCCATCTCCCTGCTCCCGTTCCCAGCGAAAGTCATCGAGAAAGCCATCAACAGCCAACTCGCCACATTCATTGAAGAACACAACATCCTCGACTCCTCCCAATCCGGCTTCAGAAAAAACCACAGTACGGAAACCGCCCTCCTCGCCGCAACAGACGACATCCGCACCCTACAGGACAAAGGAGAAACAGTAGCCCTCATCCTCCTCGACCTATCAGCGGCGTTCGACACAGTCTCCCACCGCACCCTAATACGCAGACTCTACGACGCAGGAATCCAGGACAAGGCCCTCGACTGGATCCGCTCCTTCCTCTCCGGCAGGACGCAGCGGGTCAGACTCCCCCCTTTCCTCTCTGACCCCACACCTACCACCTGCGGAGTCCCCCAGGGCTCCTCCCTCAGCCCGACGCTCTTCAACGTCTACATGGCTCCACTCGCCCCCATAGTCAGAACCTACGGACTCAACATCGTGTCATATGCAGACGACACCCAGCTCATCCTCTCCCTATCCAACGAGCCCAACACCGCCTGACGCAACTTTCGAGAAGGCATGGAAGCCGTCGCCAAATGGATGAAAAACAGCTGCCCACAACTAAACACCAACAAAACAGAAGTACTCATCATGGGCCCAAACCCCGATGCCTGGAGCGACACCTGGTGGCCCCCCGCCCTCGGAAACCCGCCAACCCCCACGGACCACGCACGCAACCTGGGAATCATCCTGGACTCCGAGCTCAAAATGGACCGCCAGATCAACTCTGTCTCGTCTTCCTGCTTCCACACCCTCCGCCTCCTTCGTAAGACCTTCAAATGGATCCCCCTCTAACACCGAAAGACCGTCACTCACGCCCTGGTCACCAGCAGACTCGACTACGGCAACGCACTCTACGCCGGAATAAACAAAAACCTCACCCGCAAGCTACAGAACATCCAGAACGCCGCCGCAAGACTGGTCCTCAACCTGCCAAAACACTGCCACATCTCCCTGCACCTGCGCACACTCCACTGGCTCCCCGTCGAGGCGAGAATAACCTTCAAGATGCTCACCCACGCACACAAGGCCCTCCACGGCACCGGACCAGCATACCTAAACAGCCGACTCAAATTCCACGCACCCCAAAGGACCCTACGATCAGCCCAGCTCTCCTACGCCGTGGTCCCCCGCACCAGAAAGACCAGATCAGGAGGCCGCTCCTTCTCCTTCCTCGCGGCCAAAGCATGGAACGCCCTTCCGCTCCACCTCAGACAGACATCGCTCCCCATCTTCGCAAGAAACCTCAAAACCTGGCTCTTTGACAGACCCCCTCCTTGATGGATGGAACCTGCACCCCCCCCCCCACCCCTAGCGCCTGGAGACCCTTACGGGTGAGTAGTCGCGCTTTAACAAACCCCTGATTGATTGATTGGGATCGCAAAGAGTAAAGAAAGTGAAGGCGCGCGCTGCTATTACAGGAAACACCTGGGGAAAGCAAAGCAGGCGTGCATAAGTCATGTCCAGGCGCGTGCACATGCTGTGTCCGAGCAGGCATGCCGAAGGAAGACAGGGAGGGAACCAAACATGCTTCCCTCCCAATAGAAACCACGGATTTGGCGGGCGCGCCAGTAAGAAGTGTGGGTGGAGCTTCCACTCTCGCTTCGCAAGAAAAGCGAATGCTTTCCTGGAAATTCAGAGAGGAGACGCCATGCGCGTGCACATCGCCTGTCCAGGCGCGCACATGGTTTGTCTCCCTTCGCGCACCAAACCGACAACTGTAGTCTCACCAAGGCGAAGCAGTGCATGCGCTGCGTTCGCTAGATGAGACCTAAAAACAAGCATTTGCAATGCAATAGGTCTCGCATTTGCGAGAGTTTGAGCTATTGGCATTGTAACTGACAATGTGTTTTATTTATGTGTTTTGAAAACCTACAAGTGGTGCGTAAACACGCACTTTGTACTTATAGTACATAGGCACCGCTTGCAGGTTTTTAAAACATAAATAAAAGGCATTGTCATTTACAATAATAGCTCAAACTTTCGCAAATGTGAGACCAATTGCATTACAAATGCTTGTTTTACCATATAGGGCTACTCTGTAACCTCCCATTGCCATTAGTGCCCTGTTGCCTCTCAAGGGTGGTTCAACGAATGGTTTTCAAAATTGCGCTGCACGGTAATCCTAAAGCAACAACACTCTTGGATCGCATTTAAATCGACTACATTTCCCAGCATGCCAAGTGTTATTGGCTAAAATAAAAGACCTGGCTGAAGCTGAACCTCATAACCTCGTTGATGGAAATAGACATAGCTGCAAATTACATTTTTCGTCAGTTTCAGTGTATTCCTTCAGGTTGATTGGTAAATGGTCTCTGTCCTTACGCTCCAATGAATGCTCTAACATCCCCCCTCCCTCCCTCCCGGACAACACTAGAATCCTTCAGAGCCCCTGTAACGTTAACAGCTTACCGTGAAGTGCGTCCGTGCCTTAGGCAAGCTGAACAACGGAGGCGACATCGCGGGGCGCACTCCCTGCCTCCGGTGCAGATGGCGGCGAAACCGGAAGTCAGGCAGCCTTCGTTGGGACGTGGGCGGGGCCTGCCAAAGAAACAGGAAGGAACCGCCGGAGAGGACGTCCGGAACCCTGCAGGCTCCATGCTGAAGTCCCGGCCCCATCAGAGGGACCAGGCGAAGAGCGAGGCAGACTGCATGGCACCAGAGGCAAGACGGGGCTCCTGAGTGGTGAGGAGAGCCCCGCGGCGTGCCGAGGAGATGGCCAGGGAACCTGCAGACCGAGGAGAGATGCCGGAGTCCTGAACCAGCCGGTGAGTGAGGGCTTGGCTGGGTGCATTGCCGGCGCCCATTCTCTTAGCGGACCGACCAGACAGCGGGCCGCTCCATCATGGGGGCAATTTTGTCTACCTGCTGAGCCCCGGTGAGACATGTCTTGTAAGGCGCACGCTGAAGGACACGCCATGAGCGTGCACATCGGCTGTCCGGGCGCCGTGAGATGTGCACGCGTATGGTGCGAGCAGGAGTTGTGAGAACGCCCGAGCCATACGCGTGCACATGTCCTGTCCCCCATCCAAACTAAAGTCGACAACAATAGATCTCGCTAGCGACAGCGCTTTGCGCTGCGTCGCTAGGCGAGACCTAATGAATGTGTCCTCATGTAACGCAGTTGGTGCTATGTAAAGCGCTCTGATACCCGATACCTTCTGGTCAAGTTCGCGCTATATAAAACTCCGGAAAATAAATAAATGAATAAAAATAACGTTACAAAAGAAACATATACAAATTAATAAAATCATAAAACCCCTCCAATAACTTTTTCTGTATTTTTTTATAGTTTGTTTAGGGTACAGCATCTGTGTGATGCAATTCAGCAAACAGCAAATCCAAAAGTTGTTAGGCCAATAAAAGCCACTATTATAGTTTTTTAGGAAAATGTGTGCTTTTTGTTAAACCGGTTTACTAAAGAAATATACTGCCTGAAGGTGGCACATAACTTCCCTAGCACTTCTACTGCTTCAAAGTAAACACTATAAAGGCAACTGTAACCACACTACTGTTAAGAAAATAAGAAAATAAAAAAAGCAAAACAGAAATAAAAATATGCAATTTATTACTATATTTACATTGTGCTGCATATAGAACGTGCAAGGGGTCGCAGGTAACTACAAACAGGTACAGTGTTAGAAAGTACCGTATATAATTATAATAGACAGCGGTAATTATCTGTGCTTTTTTTCAAAGAAATGTACGGTAAACCTTGCTATTTCATAAAAATACACTACAGGCATTTGTAACATAAGCAACGCATGCATTTAGAAATAATATATGCCTTTTGAAATATTCACGTAACAAACAAAACCAAATTAAATTTATAACTTTATCGTAAACACTGCTGTTTCGTATAAGTACACTACAGGCATATTTAACTCAAGCAAGCTATCTGGGAACACATGCATTATACGCGAAATGAACATTCGGAATATTTAAAATGCGAGCGGTGACCGTCACTGGTTTTCACAGCAAAAAGAACTCCCCATTTGTACCGTTTGGGAGATTGGAGTTGTGCAGATTAAACAGAACACACGCTGTGTGAAGTTGCCGCCTCATGAGAGCCCCGGCACCTTAATGTTGCCTTTCGACTATAGTCCCAGTTGTACTTCTTTGTAAACGCAAAGTAAATAGCTGTGTTTGAGGTCTAGTTTGTAACAAGCATCGGAAATGCAATAGGTCTCGCCTTTTATTAAGGTAAAGCCATTTGCTTTGCTATACAATACCATTAGCAAAGCAAATGGCTTTAACTTAATCAAAGGCGAGACCTATTGCATTTTCAATGCTTGTTTGTACTACGGCCCATGGCACACAGCATAAGCTACTGCAAACAAGGCACTTACTTATAGCACTTTAGTTCCTGCACAGGCTGCTGTTTAAGCTTTGCTAGGAAATCTCATTCCTTTGAAAACTCCTTAGTGGCCAAAATGATTGGACACGCTGCTGTGAAGGAAGGCATGGAGAGCCAATCAAAAAGAGACCGACTAAGTTATTTTGTATCTTAAAAAGCATCGGACAGACAGAAAAATAGAGGTTGTGTGCCAATATAATTAAAACAAGCATTTGCAATGCAATAGGTCTCGCATTTGCAAAAGTTTGAGCTATTGGCATTGTAAATGACAAACCTTTTATCTATGTGTTGGTTTTGAAAATTGTATTAGTTCAAACTGCAACGCCAGCATATCGTGATGTGATTAAAACCATTTTTTCCACCACAGCCTGAGCCGGGGCACTTCTTGTTATGTGAGAGCAAGAAGATATCGTTGGTGATTAATTCTCGGAATGCTTCGTTCCCGAGGCACCTGGCCGCCCAGATAGATATATATATATATATATATATATATATATATAAATACATACACACACATATATATATGACAAAAGAAATGAGGCCCATTACTGGAAATGTTCGCTTTTATTCAGTATCCTGCAGCACAACATCCTTCCTGTTACCTAACGTTTCAGCCTCAATTGGCCTTGCTCACAGGTGGAAGGTTGGACGTTTTAATTTGCCAGGTGCGCTCGTGCATGCTTTTTAGAGTTCAAGGATCACATGGCTGCATGTTAAAATAAAAATAAAAAAATTTCAGGGCCTTTGTATCCATGATTATACATACGAAGGGGCTTTGGAAAAAGACCTCTGTGGTCGAAACGCGTTGCAGTTTGAACTAATACAATTACATTTGTGGCCACGATCCTGGAGTGCGAATTTTCTTTGTATGTATAATCATGGATACAAAGGCTTCCTGAAACGTAATAACGGGTCCCGGCACCCGACCCGCATCTCGCACCTGCCCCACTAGGTAGAAGTGATCAGCTGTGTCGAAAGCTTTCAATATATTAGGAAAGTACATAATAACCTAATTTTGAAATGGACAATTATACTAATGTAGCACAATACTACCTGTTAGAAATAGTGCTAGGGTATACACCTAAGCCAGGCAGAACCCACCACTCTAGTCTGCGTAAGGGAGTTACACACACAAGATAACCCCTGCTCACCCCTTTAGTAGCTTGGCAGAGCAGTCAGGCTTATCCCAGAGGCAATGTGTAAAGCGTTTGTGCAACACACACACCAGTGACACACTAGGCACACCACAAAAGAGACGCTGCACAAGGTTCTATAAAAATATCCTTTGTATTATACATAAAACACATTAGACCACAATCACATAAATCATTTTGCCAATCAGGCACTTATGACATCACAGCTAGTGCAATAAGGTAAACACAGGTTGCACAGGTTAGGAAAACCTGCTGCTGGCCAAAGAGCTGCCAACGCGAGCCCTCAGTAATGCGTCCCTCCCCAGGATGCGGCTCTCAAGAAGGGGCCTCACCAGGGGGGGACTTTGACGGCCAGCCGCAGGTGCCACTAGCTGGCACTGTTTCCTCCCACGCTCACCGCGTGTGGAGGGCCCCTTTCTTTTTTTGTTCCTGCATCACTATTCCCTTTCCAAAGGGAGGGGGGCCGCGCTGAAAAGGGACTGTGTGGTGTGGCGCTGAGGCGAGCCACCAGCGCTTCTCTCTCTTCTGGTCGTCGAGTGAGCCCACGCCTCGGGCTCATGCAGCAGAATTTCAGGTAACCACGCACTTGTGTTTAGAGCCCAATAAACTTGCCCCATGTAGCTTCCCATCAGAAAAAGAGCTCTCCACACCCTCTAGACTGGGAAGCACAGCGCTCAGTTTCACAGAGATCGGGGGCAAGAACAACCACTCCCCCTGCGCCGAGTTGAAATAGACAAGGCTCCTTTCACGTTTTAAAGTAGCAGGGTGAGAACAGTCCAGTCCTCCTCCTGCTCTAGACAGGAGCAGCAACTGTGGCCATCCCACCCCACACAAGTCAGGGACAGTACTACTCACTCAGCTTCCAGCCCTCCTTCCAGGCAGGCTACTTTCAGAAACAGCAAGGATCTTTCCTGAAATCTTTTATGTGCCTGAGATTTCCAATAGGAGGCCATCACACACAAGCCCTTTGAGATACTTCTCAAGCAGGATACCACAGCAGGGGGGAAAAAAAGAGTCAGTCCTTTTCCACCACCACAGACAGAAGCAGCAACTGCAGGCCAACCCACCCCTCACTCAGAAAAGGCAGCGCTCCTCACACTGTCTTTCTGCTCTTCTTCTTGGCAGGGTCCTCTTGTTCCCTGCAGTAATCTAAAATCCTGGGGTTTTAGGTGTAATACTTCTACCCCAAAATGTCATTGTTCTTTTTGTGTTAGGGTCTCTGATCCCAGTCGAAACCAGTCCTGTCCTCCCTGGTGCAGCATGACCACAGGGGCGAAGTCAGCATTGTGAAAAAGGAGACACAGCCTATTCAGGTGCAAGCAAAACTCCTCCCACCACTCTAAATGCAGACTAGGTCTATTAAGCCCTGCGATGAGACACCCAGGCAACGCAGGACACACCTCAACCCACCTCAGTGACTGTCTAAAATGAATGCACATCCCAGCTCCTGTCACTCAAACACCAGACGCTGAATACACAAACAGCCAAAGGCACATAGAATGGTAAAGTAAGAAAATGCCCACTTTCTAAAAAAAAATAGCATTTTCAAACACAGAATTTAAAAACCACCTTTATCAAAAGGTGCGTTAATAAATTCTGAGTTCAGATAGCCTAAACTCCATTTTCCGATCTTGTCCCTATTGCAAGTTACACATGTAAAAATGTTACAGTGCAACCCCAATGATAAGCCTTTGGGACAGACAGCCTTTCAATAGTGGAAAAAAAAATACACAGTATTTTACTATCAGGACATGTCACACACACCAGTACATGTCCTATTTATTTATTTAACAAACTTATAGAGCGCGCAGCTACCCACAAGGGTCTCCCGGCGCTGAAAGGCAGAACAGTGGCAATAGACACAGCAACAAAGAAAACCCAGGGTGACGAGGGCTCAGTCAGGACAGTTGAAAATCATGGCTTTTAGGTTTTAGGCAATGAGTTACACGTTCTGAGAGCTACCGGAAGAGAATTCCAGAGTTTTGGCCCTAAGACGGAAAAAGAGCGCAACTTAATATGTCCTACCTTTCACATACACTGCACCCTGCCCCTGGGGGTGTCTTACATGTAAGAAAGGGAAGGTTTGGGCCTGGCAAGTGGGTGCGCTTGCCAGGGCAACATGGCAGTTTACAACTGCGTGTGCAGACACTGCAGTGCATAGCTGCCCAGGTTTCTGATAGGCTAATGTGTGACATTTTCATATTTTCAGTGTAGTTATGAGCAACATTCATCGACTATGTGTGATATTTATAGTGAAACTTTCTCATAAGCAAAACCAAACAAGGACAACTACAGAAACATTTAAATATCAAAAATTAAACACAATTGAGCAACCAGAAAGACTTAGAAGATCTGCCCGAAACTGCTGCAAAGCACCAGAAAAAGAAGGTCAAGGTCAGTGGTGGCACCGCTGTTATGAGAGAGGTGTGCCTTTTAAAGATCAAACAGGCAGAGAGGTCCCAACGCGGATCTCAGCTGCTAATCAATACAATTATAATTAATTTACTTAGTCACTGTTAGCTGACTCTCGAAACGCTGCCCAGCCTGCCAGTTCACCACCTGCCTGAGGAGAGAAGTGAGCTGAACCTCAGTGAGATTGTAATAATATTTTCAAGAACTTCATAATTTAGTGACGGACTTCACTGCCTGTCAGCTGAGCGGTGGCACCAGCGCAGCCTAGGAGCAGTGACGCTCTTATTATATATTGTACTGTTGTTGGATTGAAAGTTGGACCCCAGGGATGACACTGACTACATTAAATATATTGTGAACAAGGATGGGATCAATAATATATTACAGACCTCAGAATGTTAGTGACAGTCTGACAGAGCGAGCTACGGTACGGGCTGTCTGCGACGAGTGTCTCCTTCACTGCAGCCGCGGGTCATCATGAGAGGCTGCAGGCACTAAAATACCGGGGGCCCAACAGGTAGTGGTATGAGCAGCGGCAGGCTGCCAGATAAGGGAAAGTCGCCTCTCTATGATAGTGTCCTCGCGGAGATGAGGGAGCTAAAGACCTACTTCCAAAATGGCCGATGTCAGTAGGCGTTCTAGGTCATGGGATGGGAAGAAACCACATTGATGCGTCACAGACATCCTTTATTGTTGGGACCACACAAGTGAAGAGCAATCCTTAAATGAATTGTATACCAACAATGAACACAAATGCTAAAAATGTCAGAAAAAGCCAATGTCATTGACATTCATATAACCGAACATTGCTTTAAGACGACAAATTAAATCAATGAGCCAAAACAAATCCAGCCACTGGAATATCGTGCGCCATGATCCCTGCTGCTACAGTCTCCAGCTTTAATTCAGTCAGTAATGGTGCATTAGTAGCACTCTTGCTTAGACAGCTGAGGAGGCTAAAATGCGTGACTTTGCATTTCAGTGCGGTGATGCGACCATCACACTGAAATGAGTTTGTCTAACGCCTGATGCGTGGTACTTGGCAGAGCTGACAGTGGTAGGCCTGAGACATATCTACATGGCTACTTATGTGGATGGCACAACCAGTGCTGCAAGCCCACTATAAGCATTTGATTTACAGGCCCTGGCACACACCATGCACTTTACTAGGGACTTACCAGTAAATCAAATAAGCCAATCATAGATAACCAATCATTGTCACAATTTATACAGAGCTCATACGCACTATTGCACTGATCAGCAGTGGCAAAGTGCCCAGAATCCCATATCCAACACAAACAGGGTCAGAAAAATAAGAGGCAAAAGGCAAAAAGTTTGGGGATAAACCCGTCAAAAGGGCCAGGTCTAACACTACCAAAAACCAAATGAGGTCAGAAAATAAACTAGTCAGCAGCAAGGAAGTTTGAAACAAACATTTCTGGTCAAATGACAATGAAAACAAATAGAAAACTAGATAAGAAATAAATGTAACCCCTTTGCTGCTAGGCCTTTCCCCCCGTGTGCTAAGCCTTTTTTTGGCTATTTGGGGTAGTTCGTGCTTAGGCCCCTGTAACTTTTTGACCACATAAGGAATCCACGCAAAATTTGCGTCCTTTTCTTCCAACATCATGGGGATTCTAAAGGTTTGAGTTTGTGGATTCCCCTGGAAGGGACCCAGAAATTAGCCAAAATACAGCTACATTTTTTTTTTTTTTGAAATTGGGGAAAAAGTGCTGCAAATGAAAGCGTCTGGTTTTTTCCCCTGCAAATGGTATCAACAAAGGGTTTGTCAGGCTGAAATCACCATTTTCCCAGGTTTCAGGGACCGACAGACTTTTGTCAGAAACCCAACATTTTTTACAGTTTTGGCATTTTACTGGGACATAGCCTATTTTTGCTATTTTTTGTGCTTTCAACCTTCTTCCAGTGATTGGTAGAAATGGGTATGAAAGCAATAATGGATCCTGGAAATCTATACATTTTAGAAAATTAGACAAAATACTGAATTCAGCAAGGGGTCATTTGTGTAGATCCTTCAAGGTTTCTTTATAGAAACTAACAGTTGAAAATAGGAAAAATTGAAAATGAGTTGAAAAAACCAGCCATTTGTGCCAACGTTTTCACCTGTAACTTCTAATTATGACAGATGTTTGGAAGCAATATACTGTTACATCCGCTGGACCTTTCTGGTTGTGGGGATATATAGGACTTGTAGGTTCACCAAGAACCCGACGAACCCAGAGCCAATAACTGAGCAGCGTCTTGCAATGGTTTTTTATTATGTACCGGGTATATAGCAATTAATTTGGGAAAATATATACAGTGAAAAATCGTGATGAAAGACACCTATGTATTTCTGAAATTGGAACAAAATATAGAGTTTAGAAACAGTAGCTATTTGCACATTTCCAAAATTGTGAGTACCCATACTAGCATGAGAATTATAGGACATTTTCAAAGTGACTTCTTTTTTACACATTGTCTTTCATTTGGAAGGCAGAAATGCATCGAAAGTCAATAGGTAATAACAGTTGGTTTACAATTCTGTGTTACCCTAAGTCTCCCGTTAAAAATGATACCTCACTTGTGTGGGTAGGCCTAGTGCCCGCAACAGGAAACAGCCCAAAACGCAACGTGGACACACTTAATTTTTACAGTGAAAACTGACCCTTTTTTTGCAAAGTGCCTAGCTGTAGGTTTTGAACCCTAGCTCTGCCGGCACCCAAGGAAACCTAGCAAACCTATACATTTTTGAAAACTAGACACCCAGGGGAATCCAGGATGGGGTGACTTGTCTGGCTCTCACCAGGTTCTGTTACCCAGAATCCCTTGCAAACCTCAAACTTTGTAAAAAAAAAAACACATTTTCCTCACATTTGTGGTGGAAAGTTCTGGAATCTGCTTGGATCCAAAGAATTCCACCCACCACGCATTCCCAAAAGTCTTCCGAGGAAAATGGTACCTCACTTGTGTGGGTAGGCCTGGTGCCCGCGACAGGAAACGGCCCAAAATGCAACGTGGACACACCACATTTTCACAGTGAAAACTGACCCTTTTTTTGCAAAGTGCCTAGCTGTAGATTTTGAACCCTAGCTCTGCTGGCACCTAGGGAAACCTAGCAAACCTATACATTTTTTTTAAAACTAGACACCCAGGGGAATACAGGATGGGGTGACTTGTCTGGCTCTCACCAGGTTCTGTTACCCAGAATCCCTTGCAAACCTCAAACTTTGTAAAAAACAAACATTTTCCTCACATTTCTGTGGTGGAAAGTTCTGGAATCTGCGTGGATCCACAAATTTCCTACCACTCAGCGTTTCCCCAGGTCTCCCGATAAAAATGGTACCTCACTCGCGTGGGTGGGTCAAGTACCCGCGAAAGGCAAGGGCCCAAAACGTATTGAGGAGACATCAAAATTACCTATCCCAAAACAACCTGGTTTTGCAAGGCGGGTCTCCTGGGTTTTTGGCCCCCGGCACGGCAGCCATCTTGGGAAACCTACCAGACCCACACATTTCTGAAAACTAGACACCCGGGGGAGTCCAGCGAGGTATGGCTTGCATGGACCCCCCCCAACATTTTCCTACCCAGAATCCCCTGCAAACCTCAAATTTAGCTGAAAAAAACACATTTTCCACATATTTGTGTGTGGAATCACTGTGTCGGCACAAATGTCCTACCCCACAGCGTTCCCCTCAGTCTCCAGAGTAAAATGATACCTCATTTGTGCTTTTGCCCCTATTGCCTCCCGGGGGGGGGCAGGTGGGGGCATTGGCATGCCCATCTTGGGCAGCCCCCAACCCTACGTATATATAAAAAAAAAATCCCTCGTGCCTTGTTGGCTTTCTGCCCTCTCCCGGGGAGCAGATCAGGGTCTACTGACCCTATCGGCCTCCTGGGGGGGTGGGGGGGGAGGAGGGGGGGCATAAAGACTGTGGAATTTGTTTTTGGGGGGGGGCACTGACATGCCCATTCTGCTCAGCCCCCGCCCCGAACTTTGGAGAAAAAAAATCCTTGGTGCCTAGTGGGCTTTCTGCTCCCCCCCCCCCCCCCACCGGGGGGCAGATAAGGGTCTATTGCCCCATCTGCCTCCCAGGGGGAGGGGGGGCAGAAAGACTGTAGCATTTATTTTTGGGTGGGGGCATGGGCATGCCCCCACCCCTACGTATATATAAAATAAAAAAATCCCTGGGGCCTGGGGGGCAGATCAGGGGCTACTGCCCCCATCTGTGGCCTGGGGGGGCAGAAAGACTGGCATTTTTTGGGGGGGTGGGGGCATTGGCATGCCCATTCTGGGCAGCCCCCACCCCGAACTTTGGAGAAAAAAAATCCCTGGTGCCTAGTGGGCTTTCTGCCCACCCCTGGGGCAGATAAGGGGCTATTGCCTCATCTGCCTCCCAGGGGGGGCAGAAAGACTGTAGCATTTTATTTTTGGGTGGGGGCATCGGCATGCCCATTCTGGGCAGCCCCCACCCCTACGTATATATAAAATAAAAAAATCCCTGGGGCTTAGTGGGCTGATCAGGGGCTATTGCCCCCATCTGCCTCCTGGGGGGGGGGGCAGAAAGTCTTATGCCTTCTTTGGGGGGGTAGGGTGGGGGCATTGGCATGGCCATTCTGGGCAGCCCCCACCCCTGGCATATAAAAAAAATCCCTGGCGCATAGGGTGCTTTCTGCCCCCCCGGGGGGGGGTGGAGGATTGGGGGCTACTGCCCCCATCTACCCCTGGGGGGGGGCAGTCTGGCAAAATATTATGGGGGAGCAAAGGCATTTGCCCAAGGGGCCGCTCCCCCCCTCCCTGGTGGCTAGTGGGTGGATCCCTGCTTGGTGATCACCCTCCTGGGGCGATCGCCAAGCAGGGATCCACTAGGGAAGGGTACCATTGGAAAGGGGAGATTCTCCCCTTTCCAACGATACCTCTCCCATGTTTTTCGGTGCTCGGGGGGCTGAGATAGCCCCACAAGCACCGAAACTGTGAAACTGAAACTAAGTTTCAGTTTCGTTTTCATTGTAATGACGACAGCGCGCCATGCGTGCGATCGTCATTACAATGAAAACCCTAACCATGCTTTGGGAGGTTGGGGAAACTCTTCCCCACCTCCCAAACCAAAAAAAACAAGCATTGGCATAGCCAATAGGTCTCGCCGACGGGACCCAATAAGTGTTTAGCCATGCAGGAGAATAGGGTTTGGGGCGGGGGGTGGGGTTGCTTAGACTAGTGTCCCGCCCGACTGGTATTTTGCTGCGTCTTTCTGTTATTGCATCCAGATATATAATACAACAATTGACATTACACCTAAAACAAGCCAGGACTATTGGCTTTGTCAATGGTTGTTAGTTGCTTAAGGTAAATAAGCAACAACTATGGCTTTGCTGTCCATAGTATTGAAAATGCTTCACTTCTAAAATGATGAGACTGTGAAACAACCATAAAGAGTCTCTTTGAACTTACATCAAACACCATGGCACTGCTGCTATGGTAAGATTGGAGAGACGGATAGGGACCCGTCTCGGCACCTGCTTTTTAGAACTACAGGTTGTCAGCACCGGCCGGACCCGGCCCACTTGAAGCCCTGGTTTTACCAACCGAAGAAGCGCGTATTAAGCTCACTGCGTCTCATCATACATTCAAACTTTTGGTCCCTAAGTATGGATGCCCAAGACTATCTGCCCTGGACACAGGCACCTGGCATTCTATTCCGGAAAACATTAGACCTAGCATGCATCCCCCACCGTCCACAAGCTTGTGAAGACCTGTCTGCTTGGCCTGGAAATGGGTAGGACGCACAGGAACCGAGTTCCAACAGCAATTCTGTGCTGCAATTCACGTCCCTCCTCGAGATTGTGTTTTTCATTAAGGGTGTGTCAGAGAGAGTCCATCCCAGCTGATATGAGAGGGGTACAAAGGAGGAGTTTGCAGGTCAAAGTTTGAAAAAATAACTCATATGTTCAAAGTAATTCGTCTGTTGGCAGACCAAGAGCTGCCAGGCACTGACTTGGCACTGGGATTTGCCCCCTCTCCACTGCAAACTCTCTCTCATTGGTGAACTCCCAGTGAAAATTATTTCCATTTCCAGTTGTGCCTAATTCTGTCTGTTAGCTTTGCTTTTTTTTTTCCCCCCCCTAATCTTTGAAGCTACCGTATGTGGGGTCGTGCTGATGCAACACAAATCAACCACAAACAGAACCAAGCATATCCACGCACACGTACAAGCATACACACTCATGCAAAGGCAGTGAAGAGGGAGCATGCGGGCACCTGATCTGCCAGCCAGAGTCTGTCCCCAGCTCCTCGTGCTGCCCAAGCAGAGCCCCCCCGCCCCCCTCCCCCACACACTGCACCAGATGCCTTAGGCACGTCTCTTTTATTATCCGGAGTGACTAAGTCGATGATATCATGGATACTGTGACAGTAAGCACTGTGGCACTGTTAATTGTAATGTTACCGATGCAAAATAATAAATACAGTTTTTTTTTAAAAAGCACGTCTCTTTAAACAAAAAAAACAAAAAACAAAGTTACAAAAAGAAAGAAAGATTTTTAAAAAGGTGCCAACTGGGAAGACGATGTAGGTCCCCAGGCAGTGTGTCTCGTTGCCGGGTTTAACAGAATGCCAGCCGTATCCTAATGTTCGAGGGTGAAGGGCAGGGTGGTGCTGGACATGAAAATCTGGGCTTTAGTAAGGGGTGGGGGGTTGTTGTGATGAGAAAGACTAGAATTGGCAAGATTTTGTTCCAGCTCGACGTTTTTTTTTTTTTTTTTTAAATTAATGTCGCAAATTGCTAAACTGGCAACCAGTGCCCATGCCGGGGAGAGATCGCCATGCCAGGCACGTCGTGGGAAGGCTTTTACAGCAACGGTGACAAATCTCGAGCAGAAACAAAGAGGCCCGGTCTCCCTTAAGGGAAGAAAGAGAGAGATGGGTCCTGCAGAAGAGTCAGCGATTTCTGACATCCCTTTTCACAGTCCTTCCCCTCCCCCCTCCTGCTCCTCACCAGATCCATTACCCCAACACTGACGCCCCTCGTGTATCGGCTTGGCAGACAAGCATTGGCAAAGCCAATAGGTCCCGCCTTTTGGCTTTGCCAATGCTTTTTGCTGACTCTGTTCAGCCTTTTAACAAACAGTGGTGTGCCGCAGAGGGCAGGGGAGCACCTCACGGGCCGCCGCAAGTGGGACGGGGGTCGGAAACAAAAAAAATGCAGACAACGGGAGGAGGGCGGGAGCATGTTGAACACGGACAACGGAGGGGGGCGGGAGCAAAGGGTATGTGGACAGCGGGAGGGGGCGGGAGCCTGGTGAACATGGACAACGGGAGGGGGAGGAGGGGTGACCTCACGGGTCGCCGCAAGTGGGTAGGGGGCCGGGAAAAAAGGGAATGCGGACAACGGGTGGGGGCGGGAGCATTGTGAACACGGACAACGGGTGGGGGGCTGGAGCAAAGCAACAGGAAATTAAACAAGCGCGGCCGCGAAAGTGACCGCGCTGTGTTTAATTAGTAACCTGATCCACGACGAGGAATGCAGCTGCCACCCTGCGCGCCACTGATCGCTCCCGAGAGCAAAACGCCGTGGGAGTGAACCTTTGGAGAAGAGGTGGGACATGTAAGTAAAAAAAAAAATGTAAGTAAGTCCGTTTTTATATAGCGCAGCTACTCACCCTTACGGGTCTCAAGGCGCTGGGGGCCGGAGTGGAAATTAAGTGAGCTGTTGCCCCGAGTCACATGGTGCTGAGCTGAGCTGCCGCCAGAGCCGGGGATCGAACCGTGAGCCCTGTGCTCCGGAGTCAGCTGCCCTGGCCGCTGCACCACACCTGCACCCGCCTTTGGCCATTTGCGTGCTTTCATTATTGAAAGACACACGCAAAGGCCAATCCAATGTGTGGGAGGAGTGAGACCCACACGGAGAAGTTTAGAGTGCTCACAGGAAGCCTCCCATAGAGCAGCGCATGCGCGCTGCGCTAGGCTCGACCTAAACAATGGGAAATCCCTCTGCTGTTTACAGCAGAGGTATTTTTTTAAAGTGTGCTCATGACGGAATGGTTTCGTCATGAGCACACTTGCACTTATGCTCATGACGGAACCATTCCGTCATGAGCATGGAAGGAGTTAAGAAGAAAAGCTTTATGTGATTGGTTATTAACACAAAGTGGGCAATAAACACAGCCCTATACTACTAAATAACATCAACAACCACAAAGACTCTGCTGACTGTTGAAAAGCAATACAGCTGTATTTCTTCTTCAAAGAGATTACAGGGAGATTGAAAATGATACCTCATTGCCTCCACCCTCTGCACACACCACTCCACTGTACGACACGCTACTGTAGACACTGCACTGTACTACACTACGTGTCACTTCACTATACAAAAACACCACGTCACGCCACTCTATGTCACGCCACTCTATGTCACGCCACTCTATGTCACGCCACTCTATGTCACGCCACTCTATGTCACGCCACTCTATGTCACGCCACTCTATGTCACGCCACTCCACTCTATGACACTCTAAGCCAAAGGCTGAGTGTACCAAGGAAGGGAATACTTTCATTGAAGATGAATACGGTATGCCATAAACAAATCCCAGAAATTCAATGCACAGAAAAACTAAAGTTAAAATTAAATTATGGTTAGAATTGGTTGGAACACCTTCACGTATGTTTCAACAAACTCTTCACATTTCACTTCTAAAATGCAGATAAAATAGAATTATGTCCCCACAATCCTTGAGGCACAAAAACAGCCATGTAAACTATAACTTGCACACCAAATGTAATGCTTATAATCTTACAAATTTATACCTATAAATAACACCACCTAAAAAGCACAACGTCACTGAACAACATGTAAGCAAACCAGCTATAGATAATATAGCCATAAATGTCTTACTTATAATGTTAATAAGTATGCAATAAGTAATCAGATCCATACAATAATTTATAACCATTGTAATTTGATCTATTAGATCAGGAGATGAGGTCATGAGCACTGCACTGGACATCCAAGTTATGGTCTGCATGGCTGTTGCATGGAGCTAATCATAATGGGGGAATTTCAGTAACGTTTTAGTTTTAACTTCTAACAACTTTTAAAGTAAGAGAGAGAGCGTGAGTAAGAGAGTGTGCAAGTGTGTGTTTTAAATGTATAACTGTGCAGTAAAAAGAAGAGCATAATTCTCCTGTACTAATCATTGTCCATGGTCTTACAAACTATTTATTCATTAAACATTCGAATCTCAGTAAATGCTCAAACCTAGTTGCACCCTGAAGCAAACACTATTTTAAAGAAATATTTTCCTGTTTGATAAGGCAATCAATTAAGAACCCGTCACAGGTAAATGGCAGTAAATTTGTGAAGTTACCTAGAAAATCTTACATTAAATCATCTTACATTTATCAATGGCACGTAGCACATTTTAGCCACATGTCAGAAAAGATAAGGACTGCAAAATGTTCCATAATGTGAGCTGGACAAAGCTTCACATTTAATCTATAATTAAACACACATATATACCTACTGGAAACAAATAATTTCTACCAACAATTGGATAATATGCCAGCATTGGATTCTGGCCATGAATTGGTTCAGTAGATCTAGATCATGTATCATGTCAACTAATCATAGAAGGTTCATCAACCTAGTTTAACGTTCCGCAAAAGGAAGGCTGACATGAAATAGGAACACACCTAATATACGAAATAGGACAAGCCTAATATAGGACTAAGGGATCTAGTGTATCGTATTTAAGTGAAATACACAAGGAGATCAAATGAAAACCCAGAAACAACTTTGCAGATTTTCAGGTAGCTTAGTTCTAAATGCGAAGACAAGCTTGCCGCACAATGAAAACACAATACTGATGCATGCCGAGGCCATCAGGACACAGCGCTAGGCTATCTGAAATACTGTAAATCAGATGAAGGCTGGACTATGGCAACACTCTCTGCGCTGGAATCTCCAAAACACTGCTTCACAGAATCCAGGCCATCCATAACACAGCCGCAAAACTCATACTCCACCTCCCATGCAGCACCTCAGGAAGCTTCATTGGCTCCCCATTCATAAGCACTCAAACTTCTCGTGCACACATACAAAACCTTACACAACACAGGACCAGAATACCTGAACAGCCACATACCCTTTCATCACCCCACTAGACACCTATGCTCTGCTTGACTCTCACTCACACACTCCCTATATCTGCAAAAGCAAAAGTGGAGGTCGCTCATTCTCCTATATCGCACCCAAGACATGGAACAACCTCCCTCAACATATTAGGACCTCCTTCTCACTTTTTGAGCCCTGCAAGAAGCTGAAGTCCTGGCTCTTCATATAGCACAATGGGACCACACACCAACACACCTTGCCCAAGCGCCTGGATATCCTCTCTGAATAATGTTCTATACAAATCAACATAACATATCATGTGAGTAATAACAAATGATCTTTTTACCAAGATCCATAGTAGAGACATAACTTGGAATACAACTGTTGCAAGGCAGACTAACAAAAAGCATATTGGCCAATCATATGTTTATTTAAGTGTTTAAAAACAATTATAATATACAGGTTGTGAAAGCACACCTGCAAAATTAGGCACTGTGTTGCACTTTAATGCAGCAACTGAAGATAGTTTAAACTCTAGTAGACCTGAATTTGTAAATTCTTACAAATATTCTGAAGTAAGTCATTTATTACCTGTTCATAGTTCAGACGTTGAGCTTCAGAGATGTCTTTTGGTTTTGCTTCCAGAATATAGTCCCCTGTGAAAACAAGTTGAAAATTACATGAATAAACTCATACTCTTCTCATTATGAGTTTCTCAAACTAGGGATCAAGTATTTAGGATGCAAAAACAGAACAAAGTAAAAAGATACAAGCAGTTTTCCACAATGGGAAACATTTTAGGTGGGCCATTTTTTTCAAAATGTTTTCCAATAGCCTTTCAACGTTTGAAGACAAATGGGAGAAAGATTCCTTTTTGCACTGAGTTGTTCTGGGCCACTAGAAACATGCTGCCATCACACCTTTGGTAAAGAAACAGTCAACATGAAAGCCTTGACTGTCAGCCAAACTGCAACCCCTTCTAGACCAGCAAGATCATGAAAAGGGAGCTTACAAGACAGATTCAACAATACTTAGAGCTCAATGCCATAATTTATAATCATTTAACTGGGTTCCGGCCAGTAATGCACCCTTGCTAATATTAAAGAAGAGCTGCAGTGGTCTTTGAACAAAAACAAGAACCTAGTCCTCAAACCTCTCAATCTATCAATAGTCTACAACATCATGGATTAGAACAAATTCCTGCTTAGCAGAAATAAACGGGCTGAATGTGTTGGCTCTGCCTTGTAAAGTATTTGGTCTTTCCTCTCCCATCAAAGCCCGTAAGCTTAAAGTTGTTCGATGGAAACTTCAATAAAAAAGAGCCCTGTGCCACAGAGTCCCTCCCTTTCATTCCTACTGTTCAAATCTGGATGTGCCAGTTGAAGACGTTCTTACAGCAGTACCAGCTCAACCTCCAAATATACACTCCTGACACTCAAATCAACTTTAATCTAAAAACACATTCAGCGATCCAGGCCAGATATCCTTCTGTGCGGATCACATATTCTCGTGGATGACCGAGTGCTCCAGATACCTGAACAGAGTTATTTTACTCATGGTAGGACCAAAATCCACCTCAATGCCATGCAATGAGTCCACCAACTTCTGAGCACCACCGTCCACTAAACTAAAACCTGAGACTCCAAGCTCTTTTCTGTTCCCAAAGCCAATTCAATTGTCAAGGGTATAAATCAACAGCTCTCCATAACATGGAAAAACTTCCTCTCCTCTGAAATTATGAGTGAGTGAGGCTGTGCAGAGTCCTTTTAGTAACCCACTTGTATTACTGCAACATTGTATAAACCAGGTTACCAAATAAACTGATAGAAAGGCATCAAAGGATCCAGAACCAAGCGACCATAGTTTATCGATAAGGTGTGACCACACAAAACCAACTTTGAAAACACTTTGACTAGGTCCCATTAGTACAAGAATAACATTCTATACCATACAGAAGGCTTACTTGGGGCCTTGTTGGGCCCAGTGGCAGGTTCCTTGCTTGCTGTGCCATAGGAGTCAAGCTGAACTTCACTGATGAGCCCCAACAAGGTTGAAACTGGTCTCAGGTTGCTTGTGTTCCTATTCAGAGTAGACGTAGACTAAAATTAGGATTGAACTGTTCCCACTGGAACAGGACTAAGAATGATTTGTATAGAGCTTCTGCCTGTCTCAAATGGTGCACTGGGCAAAACTAAAAACAATATGATGGACTGGAATGCAATCAAACCATTTATCAGTGGCTGAGACTTTTGCAAACATTCCCTCATCACTTATTGTTTGTTTAGGGTAGCTCAGCAAAATTTATTGTTAAGTTGAAACGTTTTTACAGTTTGTATGAAAACAGAAACACAAAGCAGTAGCATTGCAAGGCAACAAGTATAGGTAAACATTAGTCCAAGAATAAAAGCTGTTTTTAAAACACAGTTTATGCTAAAAAGACACAGAGCAATAAAACTGGCACTGTCATACTGTTTACACGATAGCCATATGAAGATCTGACTTCTTGCAAAGCTGGTAGCAGAGCAAAATAGATACAATTAAGAACAATAAAGGCAGAAACAGTGAAGAAAGAGATGGCTAGTGTAGTGTTCTGTTATGTAGGAGGTAATGGACCAGAGTTGGGTGATGCCTGTTTCGTAGAATGAACAATCTATGTAGTAGCGGTCAGACTTTCCCTATTGGTCTATCACTAGTGAGCAAGTCTTTACTAGAACTATGCATTTAAGAATGTTTGATACCTAAACCGATCACACAAATGTTGAAAAATTCCAAACTTGTTGCCAGAACAAAACTGATCTATGCACTAAATCCAGTTATAGGCAATTACTTTGGTTAAGTGATACTTTTAAGGGAGAATCATGTTGACCTAAAAATGCTATAGCTGGATTATCAGGAAATAATTGTGCAAAAGAAAAAGTTAATTATCTCCGCCAGCACTCTGGTGGATATTCTACCTAATCGCATATTCCTCATCATTAGCATATTCCCAGGCACTAGACTGGATCTGGAAAATCTTTCAGCAATGTTCACTGTGCGCCGGTAGTTGTAGTCATATTGCTCTATGGTGACAGTGGTGTGGCCTGGGTGTCATGGCTCTTATGCAAGCAAGGGAAATGGACCCCCAGGTTCGTATTAAAATAAAGATATTTGGGGTGCAGCAAGCACATCACACCGTAGAACTTAGTGTCAACTGCACCTGCTGTAATGATGTTAGTTCTGTTGCTTCTTATGGTTCTCCAAGTTCTGCTATCTACCTGCTTTCACTTGCTTTTTGCTTTGACCATCGCAGTCTCATCTCCTACCTCCCATTTAAGTCATCCTACCTACCCCATCCATCTCTCGCTCTCTCTTCACCCTCGTCTGTCTCACATCTTAACTCATTCTTCCATCCTGTCATGTTCCCTCTCCTTTCTTTCACCCTCTCCTTTCTTTCACCCTCTCCTTTCTTTTATCCCTTTCCTCGCATTCATTTCACCCTTTGTCAGGCGGTACGTCGCCCTGACCCTGAAACTACAGAGGATGAATGCATGCCACCTTATTTGCCTGAAACTCTGCTCTGTTTCCAGCCCTCGTATCGGAACGACGATATCATCTGTGCCGGAGAGGGAAACCCGACCGTCACCTGCTGCGAGCCCTTTAAACTACCGCAGCCCGACTACGAGAAAAGGTTGAGCCACGCCCCTCTTGGGGATTCAAAAGCGGAACAGGAAGAAGGGAGTGGGTGTTGCGACGCAGAGAAGAGCAGTGCTTCGGGGGAGAGTCCTGGAACCCTGCCGGGGAGGAGCGGAGAGGAAGGCAAGAGAAATGGAGCTGACTCCGACCTCAGTCCGAGAGGCCTGAATCCTGTCACCGAGACGCCAATCCAAGCGCGCCAGAGGGCCAACGACGCCACAAACTCTCCAGCCGCGTTCCAGGAGGAACGTGGCTCACCCAGGTGCGTGCTAGATTCCTGGGGAACGGAAGGCGGGAAGAGGAGCGGGTTCACTCTTTAAAGAAGGGGGGAGTGTAGGAAGGTGGAATCTGACTGCATGGTTGCCCCCACTTTTTTCCTGGTGTTTTGCTGGTTTTCGACTTAGTTTGGCTGGGATTCTGCTATTCAGGACCCCAGCCTATCTGCTTACTCCCTAAATTGGTTGTTCATGTACTTTAGGTACACTCCAGATTGGATTCTGGGGTACCCTTATAAGTTCCTAGTATATGGTATACTATGTACACAGGGCATAGGTACCCCAGAGGCCTCCCAGGGGCTGCAGCATGTATTATGCCACCCCTGAGAGGCCATTCAAAATGACACAACAGGTCTGCTACTGCAGCCTGTGTAAGGTGGTGCATGCACCCCTTCCTTAGATATAGGTTCACTATATCTATCCTAATCACTGCACATATAAGCCTATCAGTCACCCCTATGGCAGGCCTTATCAATCCTGAAGGAAGGGTGCTGGGTTTTATGTGAGAGGGTGCCCATGCATGAGCAGAGCCCCTCTGCAGCCTTCGGAACCACTATCCCGGGGTTGTCTGTGATGCATCCAACCATATACTCTTAAGCGCATTATAACCTCGCGGTAAATGCTAACTTTAAAATGACTGCAAGGAATTATGTCGTGTTTGGTGTCAAACACCTTGGAATCATACCTCCACACCAGTAACTGGTATGGGAGGTACGATTCCTCCCTCCTAGAGGGAGAAATATGACCGCACTGGTACACCCGGTACCAGCTTCACAGAGCCCTGGCATCACAAAATGGATGCTGCCAGCCACAGACACGAGTCTGCCCTCCTGCTGCTGGACAAAACTCCGGCAGGGGAAGGCTTGACAATAGGTTTCCTGTCACAGGGAGGTGTGACCACCTCCCAGACAGGCTTTAGTGTATTGGGGCTGGGTGGGTGCACTCTCAGAGTGCTTTGATGTCTGCACTGGGGGCACATTTGGTGTCCCTGTGCATAGACCAGCTCAAACCGGTTGCAGGGGCTACCAGACCTGCTCTGGCGCGAAACTGGACAAAGGACATGGGTGTAGCCACCCCTCTGTCCTGACCCTCCCATAGGTGGGTCCCCAGAGTTTGACCCACCCCTTCCTTGGGTATAAAGTAGGAACCCTGACTACAGGACTTTAGATATTACCTGGACTAAACTCTGCTACAGAAACCAAGTAACCTTCGACGATCTACGCTTTGCTGGACGACTGAAGAATCTCCCTTGGAGTAAAAGAGTTACTCCCCTGCAACGCAGGCACCTCAACGCATCTGACCGGTTTGCATCTACGCAGCTCCCGACGGACTCCGACAATTTTGCAACACAGGAGGTCGGTGCCCAAGCTTCCCCGAGGCAGACTAGTGCTCTCAGCAAACCTGAAACCCGCAGCCCTCGTGGGGACCGTGCAACCCGAACCCCTGGACACCGTGCACATTTGCAGCAGCATATGCTTTTAGGCGATCCCTGAGGCTGTGCTTTGGGCTACTTGTAGTCCAAGCCCTGAGCAGTGTTTCCACCGAAGATTACTGGCCTACACTCCACGAGTGTTCCGTGGGCTGGTATTGTGTGATTCCTCTCGAGGTCCCTTCGCGATCCCTGGTCCGTTGACCTGTGGGTCCCTGAGAAGACAACTTTAACTTTCAGTGGGCTTCCCCGGTTGCTCCAGACGTGCCCTGACTCTCCATCGCTTGGGGAGTCCCCAGGACCTTGCTGGTCCTCACAGAAGCATCTTTTCTCTGACCGCGTGGGTTGCAGTTGCCAAGGCTTGTTGGTCTCCAATCCGGAAACTGACCCCCCCAGCACTCGACATCCTTCGTGGGACAGCTCGCCTGCGGAATCTGGTTGTCGTCGACGTCTCCTGGTCCTCGGGGCTGCAGAGTCGAGCTTCACCTTCGCACCTGAAGCACCCGACATCGGTGGGCATTCGATTGCTCCGCTCCTGGTCACGTGAAGTGACCCAGACTTTGTCCCCTCTGCTTTCAGGTTCTTCACATCTCCGATCCAGGCTTGGATCACACCGGACACTTTTCTTCTCCACGGCAGCAGTACTTTCTCGCATCACGCCATTGAAAGCGACAAGGGTTTCCGACACCACTTGACCCCTATGCACCCGGCTCCTCTGGGATAGGTAACACGGGTACCCCGGTACTCTCAAGGGTGCTGGCCTTAGAACCTTCTATGTTTAGCTGGGTTTGCTTGATGTCCTCTCCTAAGTGTCCTTAATCTTTCAAATTCCAACCGTGACTTTCCCATAGAGTTGTACGGAGCTCGCGTCTGTGTTCCCACACTGCACCCGTCCTCCGTGGGTCCCCTGTGTCACTACCTTGGGTGATTCCTTGGGGTCCCAGCGATTCTACGTGCTCTAGGCACTGTGTCTAGTCAAGTCGTTGTTGTTAAACCACTTTGTTAATATATGGTTTGGTCTCCCCCTGGAGCCCACTGTGTATTGTGCTATTTACTGTTGTTCTAGTACTGTAATATTGTGTGCCTTGTTCTCTAATCTCATAAAGAGGTTAGTAGAGAGTGTTTAGTAATAAATGCATATATTTTATATATACCTGGTGGGGTTCTCCTTTCATTTGGTCATTCAAGAGGTTATATACTGGTAAAACAAGCTGCTCTACATTCCTTCGAGACTTAACCTGAAGGCTGCTCTCCACAGCTACCACTGGGATAGCTTTCTATAAAGGTTGTCTTTAACCTAATCATCAATAAGGGTCGTTTGGACTGGTGCAAGGTGCCCACTTTAATTAGTGGACAGCATATACCAGGCCAACTTCTCTCAGGGAGCACCATAATAAAGACGCTGGTTCACCTTTGATAAATTCTGCACTATATATATTTTTTTTCCCCTCGAGGGGCAAAATCACAGGTGGAGAAAGTGTTCCATTTGGTACTTTCTTTTACCGGGGGTCACTTCCACTACATGTCGGGTGTTTTTCCCCCAGTCCCTTCCCTCTTGAGACGTTAATAGTCACGCACAACGCTGATTGTCTCCTCATTTTTCTTTTTTTTGGTCTTCTTTTTACGGCTACGACTGAACTGGAAAGAATACCGCCCAGAGGATCTGAGCTCCAGAGAGGAACATAAGACAAACTAACGAATTGTGTTGCACACTAATTAATAAATAAGGAGAACAAAAGACGATTTGTCTGGCTCTTGCTTCCCGCACTTCGTAACAAGTGCTGGAGAATGCGGGCAACCCTCCATTGGTAAGCCGAAATGGAGACATTGATACATCATCTAGTGGATGTACAAAAGAAGCTTGAATGGGCTATAGAAAGGCAGATGGCCACAGCCCAAGCAGATAGAGAGGCTTTTAAAGACCTCATCAAATCTCAGGTAGATGCCATACAAAAGGTTGCTGAGGACCAGACACAAATCTCCTCCCATCTCCAAGGGATCCGTCCCGGACCGTCTCTACATCCAAATATCGCCCTACAAAAATACATAGTTGGCGAGGACCCTGATGCCTTTCTTTTTAACTTTGAAAGTGCAGCCAAAGCATCAGGTTGGCCGGTAGCAAAATGACCGTTTTTTCTGGCACCCCTTCTGACAGGGAAGGCCCAGGCTGCCTACCAGGTGGCTAAGCCCGAAGGTACTACCCCCTACGAGGAAATAAAAGTAACCATCCTGGACCACCTTGGTATGGACGCGGAGTCCTACAGAGTCAGGTTTCGGAAAGAAAAAGGAGCCCCCGGAGACACTCCCAAGACTCTGTTCATTAAACTAAAGTTGGCAGCAGATAAGTGGTTGAGACCCACAGAACGAACAAAAGAAGAAATAATTAACCAGATTTATTTGGAGCAGTTCCTGGAGGCTCTCCCCTTTCCTACCCAAAGGTGGCTAAGGCAGCACTCACACCTTACAGTAGAACAAGCTGTGGAGATGGCCACCTCCTTTGCGCGGGCTCAACCCCGGGCCTACCCTTGGGAAGTAGAGAAAACAACACGAAGTGGTCAAGGAATAAGAAAACTGTAAGACCAATCATTGAAACCCCTAAATCTCGTGTATCCAGGCCCGATAACCCCCCCTTCCGAGGACCTCAATGTTTCTAGTGCGGTGAGTGGGGACACATCGTTCGAACATGCCCCCATAAGAAGATAAATGAAGAACCTATAGACGTTAATTACATTCCCAAGTCTCTTCTCTATACGGAGGAATTGGGTACCAGTTTTTATGCAAGTGTTCATGTCAACCAAACCCTGGTTACCGCCCTACTGGATACGGGTTGTCGTCAATCCGTTATCCAACAAGACCTGGTTTGTACCTCACAAATAATCCCGGGGAAACAGGTACATATTCGATGCGTACACGGAGATGTGCAGACATACCCAGTGGCACAAATACCCATACGACCCGTAAATGGACCAAGTTTCATAGTGACCGTAGGAGTCCTATGGAACCTCCCAGAGGAACTCATATTAGGAACAGACAACCCCGACTTCCTGACATTAATTCGGGATACAATACAAAAGGGAAAACGAGGACAATTGCCCAAGCCAGTCGTTCCCAGTGCTTTCATCTCTCAGGAACCTTGGCAAATAGATGGGAATTTCAGGCTGACACAGGTTAACAATACCTCATTACATAACGCATGGCAAGAGGCCCAAAAACCCCAGTCTACTTCCCATACAACTTATCCCTGTTCATAGAAAAAAACGGACTCTTATATAGGGTAGGAAAGGTGGACGATCCCCCACAACTCCCGGTACCACAGGTTTATTGAGACCAGATAATGTTTTTTGCACACTCACATCTCCTGGCAGGACATTCTGGAGCTCTTTAGACCACACAGAATATCCTTTGTCACTTTTACTGGCCAGGCATATATGCGCACACAAAACAATATTGCCAAGAGTGTCCCGTTTGTCAACTGAAAAATCCCTATAAGCCTCCCCCGGTTCCACTCCAGCCTTTACCGATCATGGGTAAACCATTTGAACGGGTTGGCATGGATCTTATCGGTCCTTTACCCAAATCCGCCAGAGGAAACCAATACGTGCTAGCGTTGGTAGATTACTCCACCCATTTTCCTGAGTTCTTTCCGTTAAGAACTCCAAACACGACAGCCATTGCAGACAAGCTGGTTGAATATTTTTCCAGAGTAGGTTTTCCTCAGAGCCTTACAGATCAGGGCTCTCCCTTCGTCTCCAAACTCATGTCTCAGGTATGCAGGACCCTGAATCTCTCCCATATCAAAACCTCGGTTTACCACCCTCAAACAGATGGCCTGGTTGAGAGGTACAATGGAACGCTCAAACTAACCCTGAAGAAAATGCTCACTGGAGAAGGGAAAAACTGGGACCAGCTTCTTCCACTGGCCCCATTTGTCATCCGGGGACAGGTCCAGAGTAGCTTAGGCTGTTCCTCCTTCGAATTGTTATACAGGAGACAGCCTAGGACCCTCCTTGAGATGACCAAGGAGGTCTGGGAAAAAGGGGAAGACTATGCTAGAGAGCTATTAGAATACACCAAACAACTCAGATCCCGTATAGGTAAGCTAAGAGAGTTGGCACACTCCATTCTGGAGAAAAGCCAAAAGAAACAGCAGAGCTTCTACAATAAAAGGAAGAAGTGGAGAACACTACAGGTCAATGATTGGGTCATAATACTACAGCCCTCCTCTCCCACTAAGGCCAAAGCAGAATGGAAGGGTCCCTACAAAGTAACGGCGAAGATAGGGAAAACCATATATAGAATACAGGTTTCCCCCAGGAAACAGCAGAGTTATCATATCAACCTCTTGAAAAAGTGGTTGGGTCCTTTGCCCAAGACAAACCAACTAACCTGGTCTCCCTTGCCGAATCCCTGTACCCTCGAACATCTGGTGGTAAATGATAACCTGTCCACGAACAACGTTCCGGACTCTGGAATATGTTGGCACCCTTCTCCTCCCCGTTTTCCGATCTGCCTGGGAAAACTTCCCTAGTAGAACATTCAAACGATACCCCTCCCAGACAGGTAGTGAAACAGAGACCATATAGAATACCAGCCGCCAGAAGACAAGCCATTAGGTCGGAGGTCACCAAAATGTTACAAATGGGGGTTTATAACACCCTCCCAAAGTAATTGGTCTTCCCCCATCGTTGTGGTCCCTAAACCGGAAGGTTCAGTCCGTTTTTGTATCGACTTTAGAGCAGTGAACTCCATATCCAAATTCGATGCCTATCCCTTACCCCGGAGAGACGAACTCATAGAGAAGCTAGGGGACGCTGCCTACATATCCACTATTAATCTCACCAAGGGATTCTGGCAGGTTCCGTTACGAGAAAAGGACAGAGAGAAGACCGCCTTTTCCACCCCGGACGGGCTGTTCGAATTCACAGTCCTTCCCTTTGGCCTCCATGGGGCACCTGCTAAGTTTCAGAGGCTAATGAATCATGTGCTTCGGGATCATCAGGTGAACTCTTCAGCATATCTGGATGACATTATTATCTTTAGTCCTTCCTGGGACCTACACCTTGAGCACTGTCGTCAGATATTCTACGAACTACAGAAAGCAGGTTTACACAAATGCAAAGAAGTCCCGGATAGGTTTCCAAAAGGCGAGGTATCTAGGATACCCATTGGGTAACGGAGTAATCGAGCCCCAAGATGAAAAAGGTAAAACCGATTGTTAACACTCCTTTTCCCAAAACTAAACGTGAGGTCAGAGCTTTCCTGGGCCTACTGGGATATTACAGACGATTCATACCACGGTATTCAGAAATTGCTGGCCCTCTTACTGACCTCCTGAAGAAGGATACCCCTAAAACCGCCATAGTGAACCCCTCTAATCAGGTCCAAGCAGCATTTCAACACCTCAAGGAAGCCATCACCAATAGCCCCATTCTTATTTCACCTAACTTTGCAGAGCCCTTCATACTGCAAACCGATGCCTCCGATGTCGGTCTAGGGGCCGTGCTTTCTCAGGTGTCCCCCGAGGGTACAGAACTCCCAATAAGATTGAAACAGGAAACACATCTGTTAGCTTTTAGGAAATCACTAAAGACATGGCTGTTTAATCTTTAACATATCTGCGAACCTCCTAGTTTAAGTTCTGTCTCTGATGAGCTAGCGCCTTGACACCCTTGGGTGATTGTTTCGCGCTCTATAAATCTCCATTTCATTTCATTTACTGTTCATCAGCCGAAAACTCTTTCCCAGAGAAACACTATCCCATCATCGAAAAAGAATGCCTGGCGATCAAATGGGCCATCGAAAAACTGAGGTACTACTTAGCCTTTCATACTATACACCGATCATGCCCCTTTAGCCTGGATGGGTCGAAATAAGGGAAATAATCCCCAGGTATTGAGGTGGTTCCTGTCCCTACAACCCTTTTCATTTGAGGTACGACATGGGAAAGGTTCCCAGAATGCCAATGCTGACTTCTTGTCACATATCCCATATCTCCCCGGTCGGGAAGATTCTTGGGGTGGGGTGTGTCAGGCGGTACGTCCCCCTGACCCTGAAACTACAGAGGATGAATGCATGCCCCCTTATTTGCCTGAAACTCTGCTCTGTTTCCAGCCCTCGTATCGGAACGACGATATCATCTGTGCCGGAGTGGGAAACCCGACCATCACCTGCTGTGAGCCGTTTAAACTACTGCGGCCCGACTACGAGAGAAGGTTGAGCCACGCCCCGCTTGGGGATTCAAAAGCGGAACAGGAAGAAGGGAGTGGGTGTTGCGACGTAGAGAAGAGCAGTGCTTCGGAGCAGAGTCCTGGAACCCTGCCGGGAAGAAGCGGAGAGGAAGGCAAAAGAAACGGAGCTGACTCCGACCTCCGTCCGAGAGGCCTGAATCCCGTCACCGAGACGACGATCCAAGCGCCAGAGGGCCAACTACGCAGCAAACTCTCCAGCCGCGTTCCAGGAGGAACGTGGCTCACCTAGATGCGTGCTAGATTCCTGGGGAACGGGAGGCGGGAAGAGGAGCGGGTTCACTCCTTAAAGAAGGGGGGAGCACCATAATAAAGCCGCCGGTTCACCTTTGATAAATTCTGCACTATATATTTTTTTCTCGAGGGGCAAAATCACAGGTGGAGAAAGTGTTCTGTTTGGTACTTTCTTTTACCTACTGTCACCTTCGCTGCATGTCGGGTGTTTTTCCCCCACTCCCATTTACGCATGTAGCACAACACTTTGAATTGTACCCGCGGCTCAATGGGCAACCAGTGCAGGTTCCTAAGCATGATGGCAGTGGAAGTGAACCTCGGAGGGTGGAGCAAGAGGTGAGCAGCCACGTTTGCACAATTTGGAGGCGTTTAAGCAACGTTTTAGCCTCCCCAAGTACAGAATATTCCCATAGTCCAGCGTAGAGATAACAAGGTCTTGGACTACAGTTCTCGGGGCAGAGAAAGGAAGGCAGTGGAGGATCTTCCTAAGCCATTTCATGATCCCAGAGCATGTAGCTGCCACCTTATTGATCTGTTGGCTCTTGGGAGTTTGTTATCCAACCAGACTCCTACGTTCTTCACAGCTGGCACTGGGCTAGGGAGAGGACCCATAATTGTGGGCCACATGTGCAGTCCCCTAAGATTGGGGAGACTGCCCACTCACAAGATCTCCATCTTGTCTCCAACAGTAGCAGCTGCTACTGGACGGGGGTGGTGAGACTGGGAGGGAGGGGAGGAGGTGGGGGAAATGAAAAGGATTTAAAAAAATACTTACCTGGATAAGGCCCGCCCGCTGGCACCCCTCCACCATCCTTTTCATCTTCTTGTCTTCATCCTGTCTGGACTCCCGGCAGCAGGAAGCACCCGGGCTCCCAGGTTCCCCTAAGCCAATCACAATGCTGCAATGCAGCGTTGTGATTGGTCTGAGCGTCGTGGTGCGGCGCTCAGGCAGGGACTGGGAGCCTGGGCATGTTCTCCATCCAGGCTGTAATGCAGCCTGGGTGGAGAACATGCCAAGTGTGCATGACTGTTTGATCAGCCCAAGACGGCAGCCAAACTGTCATCTGCACTTGGAGTGCCACCACTCCTCCCCCTACAGTGCTCTGGCGTAAAGGAGCCCAGCCGCGCCCGCAGGAAACAACTAAGCCACTTCAGTAGGAAAATTAAGATAAGGTTTCGTTATTATCATTTTATTTTTTCCTTTTTCACTGCTCATAGAGCAGTGGGGCGACACTCCTCTGCTTTAGTGAAAAAGCCGCCACTGGTCTCAGTTCAATTTTAGTGAATTTGCACCCATCCATAATGAGACGTGTGAGAGACAGGAGTTAAGGGTCTCTACCTTCTGACTCTGCTGAGAAGACCGAGATAACACAATTTGGGCATCGTCCCCATACGAGGCCACCAGTTTCTACTATCGCAGCTAGTGGACGTACACAGAGGCTGAAGAGCAGAGGGATCAGAATACATCCCTGAGGTACACCTGACACTAAGGGGTGGGTTTTTGACCAGTGTTGGTTGGTGTGCACCTGGAAGGTACGATCCTGCAGAAAAGATTTTAACCAGGTCAGGGCCATATCTTTGATTCCCAGACCCTCTAGTCTCTGGAGGAGCGTAGTATGCTTTACAGTATCAAATACTGCACTGAGATCTAACAGAACCAGTACAGCCACTCCACCATTATCCAGTTGGTGCCGCAGGTGCTCAGTAAAACCAAGAAGTGCCAATTCAGTGCTATGACTGGCTTGAAACCCAAATTGTGAAGGGTGGAGAAGGCCACTGAATTCCGCTGTAAGTTGTTGGTTCACGTGTTTCTCCAACACTTTCACGAAGGCAAGAAGCAAAGAACTTGGTCTGTAATTGGACCAAGTAAGAGGGTCCAAGTTTGATTTTTTTCAGCTCTGCCAAGTACCACGCATCAGGCGTTGGACTAACGCATTTCAGTGTGGTGGGCCGCATCACTGTACTGAAATGCAAAGACACGCATTTTATCCTCCTCAGCTGTCTAAGCAAGAGTGCTGCTAATGCACCATTACTGACAGAATTAAAGCTGGAGACTGTAGCAGCGCGCGATCACATTGTGCGATATTCCCGTGGCTGAATTTGTTTTGGCTCATTGATTTAATTTGTCTTCTTAAAGCAATTATGTTCGGTTATATGACTGTCAATGACATTGGCTTTTTCTGACATTTTTAACATTTGTGTTCATTGTTGGTATACAATTCATTTAAGGATTGCTCTTCACTTGTGTGGTCCCAACAATAAAGGATGTCTGTGACGCATCAATGTGGTTTCTTCCCATCCCATGCCCTAGAACGCTTACTCACATCAGCCATTTTGGAAGTAGGTCTTTAGCTCCCTCATCTCCGTGAGGACACCATCATAGAGCGGCGACTTTCCCTTATCTGGCAGCCTGCCGCTGCTCACACCGCTACCTGTTGTGCCGCTGGTATTTTGGTGCCTGCAGCCTCTCATGTTGACCCGTGGCTGCAGTGAAGGAGAGACTTGTCGCAGACAGCCCGTACCATGGCTCACTCTGTCAGACTGTCACTAACATTCTGAGGTCTGTAATATATTATTGATCCCTTCCTTGTTCACAATATATTTAATTTAGTCAGTGTCATCCCTGGGGTCCAACTTTCAATCCAACAACAGTACAATATATAATAAGAGCGTCACTGCTCCTAGGCTGCGCTGGTGCCACCGCTCAGCTGACAGGCAGTGGAGTCCGTCACTAAATTACGAAGTTCTTGAAAATATTATTACAATCTCACTGAGGTTCAGCTCACTTCTCTCCTCAGGCCATTATAACAATGGGGTAACCCAATACTAGTCTGTAGGACTTGGGTGTAGATTGATACTAGAAACAATGGTCCTAGACCTTTCTTTTAATCAATTAATTTAATCCAGATAATAGTCATTTACTTAAATCTTTTTAGAGCATGCGAAACATCAGCTCACGGTAAACAAAGTTCCATAAACAGTTAAATTATGATGTGCAACAACCACTGGATTTCAAAACAGCATGTATTTATTTCATCATAAATTCAATATCAAACAATGTTCTACTGTATCTTAAAAGGAATGAAAGAAGAAAGGTTGCTCAAAATGAACGTGCAGAAAGGGGGTGCTCAATTTAAGGAGGAAATTGAGATAAGGAAGGGGAAGAGTTCCCAAGGTAATCGTGAAACAATACTTTGAAAAATTCAAGGCGGACTGATAACAAATTATCAATCTATGTAGGCCTAGCCAGGGATACTCAATAGTACAAAAAGTGAATTTTGAATCGCCCGAGTGAGGAGCCGCTACGCACAATTAAGTTGCTGACCCAATTTCCTGCGCCGATTTAATCGGTCCTCACTGCCCTACTATATACGGATTAAGACTGATGCATTCTTGAAGATTATGGACTAATAGGAAGCCGTATCCCTCCACACCGCAAATTCCAGTGGGTGGTCATCACGGGAGCCACGCATACCGTGATCAGGTTGCCTACCCCTGTCATGAAGAAGACCCGCAGGCCGAGGCCTTAAATTCCCTCTGTGCCCCAAGTCTGGTCGAAACGTCGACGCCCACCCCCCCCCTTTTAGGCCTGGACCACAAGCCCACTCATTCCACCGTGCAAATAATGATACATCTCTTGCAATATTGAAGGAAATATGTTGAATAGAGATTTTTTGTAGTATTGAGTATCCCTGGCTAGGCCTACATAGATTGATAATTTGTTATCAGTCCGCCTTGAATTTTTCAAAGTATTGTTTCACGATTACCTTGGGAACTCTTCCCCTTCCTTATCTCAATTTCCTCCTTAAATTGAGCACCCCCTTTCTGCAGGTTAATTTTGAGGAACCTTTCTTCTTTCATTCCTTTTAAGAAACAGTAGAACATTGTTTGATATTGAATTTATGATTAAATAAATACATGTAAGTAAATGTAAGTCCGTTTTTATATAGCGCAGCTACTCACCCTTACGGGTCTCAAGGCGCTGGGGGCCGGAGTGGAAATTAAGTGAGCTATTGCCCAGAGTCACATGGTGCTGAGCTGAGCTGCCGCCGGAGCCGGGGATCGAACCGTGAACCCTGTGCTCCGAAGTCAACTGCCCTGGCCGCTGCACCACACCTCTCCATGCTGTTTTGAAATCCAGTGATTGTTGCACATCATAATTTAACTGTTTATGGAACTTTGTTTACCGTGAGCTGATGTTTCGCATGTTCTAAAAAGATTAAGTAAATCACTTCTCTCCTCAGGCAGGTGGTGAACTGGCAGGCAGGGCAGCGTTTCGAGAGTCAGCTGACAGTGACTAAGTAAATTAATTATAATTGTATTGATTAGCAGCTGAGATCCGCGTTGGGGCCTCTCAGCCTGTATGATCTTTAAAAGGCACACCTCTCTCGTAACAGCGGTGCCACCACTGACCTTTTTCTGGTGCTTTGCAGCAGTTTCGGGCAGATCTTCTAAATCTTTCTGGTTGCTCAAATGTGTTTAATTTTTGATATTTAAATGTTTCTGTAGTTGTCCTTGTTTGATTTTGCTTGTGAGAAAGTTTCACTATAAGTATCACACAGTCGATGAATGTCACTCGTAACTACACTGAAAATATGAAAATGTCACACATAGCCTATCTGAAACCTTGGCAGCTATGTTTTTTCAATAAAGGGGTGGCAAGGGCCTTTTTCCACTCTTTCGGAACAATGCCCTCTGACAATGAGGAGTTCAGGAATTGAGTCCATCGTTTTAAAACAGGGTGGGAGAGCCTACCCAGTACCGCCAGAGGGCAGGGATCCAATGGAGATCCCGATTTAATAGATGCCAAGGTAGTCCTGAAGGCAGGCACATCCAAGGGCTGAAATCTCTGCAGTAGTTTACTACAATTAACGGGGGTGCCCATACATCCACTCTGACCTATCGATAAAAAGCTGGACTGTATATCGGCCACTTTTTCAACAAAAAAGTCTGTGATTTTATCGCACTAAGATTGTGAAAGGGGGGTGACTGGTGCGATGTTGGTAGGGTCAGAAAGGGTTTTAACAACGTTAAAAAGAGTTTTATGGCAATTTTGGGATGCTTCAATTTTTCTCGTGTAGAATAACACTCTAGCCTCACTACAAGATTTTTGGGTATTGCTTTAAGGCGGTTTTATAGTTTTTCCTTATTCTTCTTACTAGAGGACTTGCACCACACTCTCTCTAGCTGTTTGCATTGTTTTTTTCTTGCTGTACAAAGACTCGTTATACCATGAAGTAGAAGGAAGCAATGTGTGATGCTTTTTCTTGGAGAATTATCCTATCCAGTGTAGACCTGAGCCAGGAATCTATCAAAATTACAAAATACCGGGGGATTTGCTTCCAAAGTGGTATCCAATTTTGCCCAATTCCTGCCTGAGAATTCCACTTGCTTCTCGCAACTCTACACACTGTTTCCTAAACTGAGCAAGAAAGGGACTGCAAAATGGTCGGTCCATAGAATAGGCAGATGGCTGTCCGACTGCAGATTCCTCAAATTAGCAACAACCGGATCCAGTAGGTGATCAGCTTTGTGTGTAGGAGCACACATGCACAGCTGTATGTCTAGGGCCTGAAGATCATCAATCAGAGACATAGCATGACTTCAGGTTTTATCCTACAATTGGATATCAGCGCACCATCTATACGGGGTGCTTGGTGGGAGGTAGTTTACGGCGCCACACATGGTAACGTTCTTTGACAAAAAAATAGAAAATGATAGTGCCTCACAATCTGGGATAGCTAACTTGTCAATCTTACACATAATTAAAAAAAAAAAGATAATGCCAATGCCACCAACCTTTCTATCTGGGCGATCTATGTGAAGTATACCGTAGTATGCACCAAGTGCTTTAATGATGTCAGGCACCGAAGAGTCGTTCAGTCACGTTTCCATTACGAACATGGAGTCAGGCCTATAATCAATTAGAAAATCAAATACATCCTGTTGATGCTTGACCCTGGATCTGCAGTTTAGATTAATGGACCGGAAGCACGTGAGCTAGATTCCTTAATAGGGCTGTTGTTCCTGTACAAGTGCCTGGATTTATCTACTAAGTACTTTAGAGCCCCATTAATCAAGGCCGGAGGTTTGGAATGGGGAGCAACCATCTGAAAGAGACAGCGTGGGCAATTATTCATGCCCGAGATTAGCTTAAGCGATGAGCCACATGCTTCTAACCACGGGGTGCAGGGAATGTAGAGCAGAAGCAGAATACACCAACCTACTTGTTGATAAAGGGGCAGCATCCCTGGCCCAATTTGGGCGCAGACGGGCTTGCTTTAGGTGCACCTTTGTCAGGCCAGTGGCTCGGCCACGTCCGTGCCTAAATGAGCGCAGCGGGAGCAGGTGACCAATGGCATGCAGGCACTAAAGGGCTAAACCCTCTATGGTAGTGGCAAGTCAAAATGGCAACCAAGTTATTGATTCCTAGTTAGTTCCCCTCCAACAATAAAGTCGTCAGAAGTGTTTGCCACTTAGTCTCAGTCATGTTTGTCAAATTCAAACAGATTTTAGGCAAAGATTCCCCAATTTCTCATTAAAATCCACAGCAAAAAATAAATAAATAAATCAAAGGATTGGACTACAAAGAGGACACAATTAAAAAAATATGGTTCAAAGAGGTCCAAAGTTACCATAAAAAAAGTTATTACCATGGCTTGGACCTTGTCTGTCCTGTCTTTCCTCATCTTGAGGCAAGAGAAGCAATGGCTGGCACACATACGGAAGACCCGAGTCCCATCACAAACGGAGTCCACCTCCCAATGACCTTTAAATAAACACCAGCTCACAGAAACTGACACTGTGCAGTCTGCATTGTGATAATCGGATCAGGGCATGTCCCAATGATTGATGATGCTCTGTGCCACCTTGGGATGGAGATGCCACTTGTAGTGAGCCAGCCAATATCTGCTCAGTTAGTTGGATCTTGCGTAGGAGCCCGCTAGGTGGTTATCTACCAAAAAGATAGTTTGCTGGTCCAGTAACCTTCAGACCCCCACGCAGCTCTCTTTCTTGCTCTCATGTTGTCCGTTAGGAACTGCATCAGCCTTCCTCTTAATATTTTTTTTATTTATTTATTTTTATATAAATGGTCTGCAATAAGGTTTTTGGGATTGACTTCTTGCATTAAGATAGTGGCATGGTATGCCAAAAATCGCTCTGGTGTGGGGAGAAATAAAATGTGTGGCGGAAATAAAATGCAAGGCATAGCCACTTTTAAAAATGTGCAAAACTGATCAGTCTGACACGTGAATTCCAGCTGGGAAGGAAAAACCATTATCCTGCCCTGTACCCGCCCACTGTGGGCCTCAGAAGGCAAATCGAAGAGGCCTGGGGACTACTGTAGCAGGGGAGGAATAACTGAAGAATTGCTGCTGCTGCTTGAGTGAATGTTCTAGGCCACTACCTCGCACTCTGCCCCAAAAAAGGCAGAGTCTGTTGTTGCACTGGCTGGGAAGGTTGACAATGCCAGTAAGCTAGCCCTGTGGATTAGCCCTTAACCTCCTATAGTGCTGGTGGAATTGACTGGCTAGAGACAATGACACCAGGCATCAAGCTGTAGCGCGGCTACCGTTTGAGTACAAAGTGGCCCTTCTTTCCCAACAGCCTAGAGCCATTGAAGAGCATGTCCATAAGGGACGCTTAGACATCCCCTGGAAACTCGGTTGATCGCATTGAGGCTTGCCTTTCAAGCACTACAGGGATTACTATAAGTGGTGTCAAGGTCTGTCTGCAACTCATTGTGCTGTGTTCTGTCTCAGAATATTTGGACCACTATCCGATAATGCATGGGTGTTCCTGCCAAGAAGGCACACCGTATTGAAAGAGTGTAAAAACAGACTAGTGCTTAGGCGCCTACATGGGGAACTGGACCGCACATCCACAATCCAAGAAAAGACAGTGGTGATCTCTTTGGATTCCGGAATGGCATTCGATACCATTGAGTGGCCTTTCATGTTCACGGTTTTGGAGAAGCAGGGATTTGGTCCGAAATTCCTGTCCTGGATCCGTTTGCTATATAAGGATCCCTTGGCACAGGTAGCAGTAAACAGGGGGTGTGAGCAACCTTCCAGCTGTGGGGGGAGGCGGCACGAGACAGGGGTGCCCCCTCTCCACGCTGATATTCGCCCCAGTGTTGGAACCACTGGCGTTCTGGGTACAGGGTGATCCTTTAATTAGAGGGCTCAAATGGACGGAAGAGTGGGAGGATAGGATCTCCATCTATGCAGACGATATCCTACTTTATGTGGCGAGCCCATACACCACACTTCATACAGTAATGCTCATCTTTGAGCTCTATCGTAGATACTCTGGCTACACGTTAAATTGGGGCAAGTCTTTAATCTATATCCTTAGTGGGACGGACTGACGTGCAGCTCCCCCACCGTTATGAGGCCAAGGTGGTCACGGATGGATTTTGGTACCTGGGGCTATTTATAACTAGGGACCCGCAGGCCTTTCAGGAACGCAATTTGGAACCCCCACTACAGAGGCTAAGGAGGGATGTCCAACAGTGGAGGGCCTTGCACCTTTCCATGTTAGGGAAGGCGCCATTGATTAAGATGATGGCATAAGCACACTTCCTCTACATTTTGCAGAATGCCCCATTTCCCGTTCCCCCTACCTATTTACGAGAGGTTGAAACACTCACTCGGACGCTCCTGTGGGATGAGGGGCCCCAGGATATCATTAGAAAAGTTGTCTGGGAACTGGTATGACGGGGGTATATCGCTTCCTGCTTTCCAACAAGATCATTGGGCGGCCCAACTAGTGGTAGCAAACCACTGGGTTCACTTCCCTCACAAGGATTCAGCTTATAGAATGGATCATCGTAACGTGCAGCCAGGGGGATACCTTAGAGCGCTCTATGGGGGGAGACGCCACTGTGGGATACCGCACACCTGGACCTACTGGCCAAATACCAAGGTTTCAAGAAATGAGACCTGATAGATATCTCGCAGGTCAAGGACCTGTGGACAAATGGAGAGGTGAAATGAAGTGACCACACATCAATATGGTGCTACCTACATACTTGCAGGGAGATTACAAAAAAAACTCCAGATTGAGTCTGGCGCCAGGGAATATGAGAAATCTGCTGTTAGAAGTATCCATCAGAAATGTCAAAGATAGTTTGCCAAATCGGATTTAGAAAAAAAAATATCTACACCTATACAGCTTATGAAGCAGATCACCATGTTCACATTGGCAAAGCCAAAAGGATGGGTCGGGAAGAAGGCTTATTTGTACAGAATCATTTGTGCAGGGTCCAGAGATTACGCTTAGTCATGAAACTAGATTGCACTGCTGCAGCTGTTATCTTGGCTTAAAAGGAGGATTTGCAAATGAGGGACACTGAACCTTCAGCAGTGTACGTAGTTTATTTTATAGTTCAAATCTATTTACTGATTTAAAACAAGCATTTGCAATGCAATAGGTCTCGCATTTACGCGAGACCTATTGCATTGCAAATGGTAGACATAAGGCCAACGGGAGGAAGGGCGGTTAGGGGGGAGAGAAGGCACGGACAACGGGCGGGGGAGAGAAGGCACGGACAACGGGAGGGTTGGGGGGCGAGAAGGCACGGACAACGGGGGCGAGAGGCACGGACAACGGGAGGGTGGGGGGCGAGAAGGCACGGACAACGGGAGAGCGGGGGGCGAGAAGGCACGGACAACGGGAGGGCGGGGGGCGAGAAGGCACGGACAACGGGAGGGCGAGAAGGCACGGACAACGGGAGGGCGGGGGGCGAGAAGGCACAGACAACGGGAGGGCGGGGGGGCGAGAAGGCACGGACAACGGGGGGCGAAAAGGCACGGACAACGGGAGGGCGGGGGGCGAGAAGGCACGGACAACGGGAGGGAGGGGGGAGTAAAGAAGGCAACAAAGCACGTCGTGCCTGCAGTAGGAGAACCTCATTAAAGAAAATAGTGCTCACAGGCTAAATAACACGTACCATGTAACAACCGAAGTAAAGGAGCCAGTCGCCATGGGAGGTGACAAATGAAGAGGAGGCGGTACTAAGGAGGGACTAACAAGCTTATCAATGAATCAGAAGCCAGCATTTAGGACAGACAATGACAAAAGCCAATGGCAAATATGGGCAGAGAGTGGCCGGACCTTCTATTCACCTACTCCTCTACAATAAGCCTCGCAGAGTAGCCCATGCGCGCTGGCTCTAGGCTCGACCTAAAAAACCCAAAGTGAAATATGTAATTCTATGAGCAAATAGCCCAGCATTTGTGATCAAGATTTGAATAAACATGACAATCCCCAACCTCCCCCCTCCACCAAGAGAACCATTATGCTGGTGAAAATAATAAATAGTGTGGTCTCAGACTGTGCCCGCCCTGTGTGAGCTTGATAGGAGCCTCTGTTAATCAGAGGCAACGAAGATATCTGGTACAGGTGAGTTCTCAAAATTCTGAGGTTAATGAGGCTAGACAGGGACGCCAGAGCTCAGGGTATGAGATGCCTTGTGCCCAGAGAGATAGGGTCAGACGGTCCATCCCTAATATGTACCAGAGGCGATGTAACCATTCCCGATAGGTAGGAAGCTGTCCCGTGCCCCAGTGTGACAAGATATTCTGCAGGGCTTCCCCACAAAGCCAAAACAATTTGCTATCCTCAACATGATTTGAGTGGGAAAGTGAGTACATTGGGAAACCCCAAAATGACAAGCTGGAAAGAGGGGAATCTGAGTATGAAGGCGAGTGTCTATATCATCTAGCAATTGCGCCCAATATGATGTGAGCTTCGGGCAGTCCCATAATAAATGTAGCAAGGTGCAAGGGGAGCTGCAATTGCGCCAACAATCAGGTTGGCGAGCGGGGTTGCCTCTGTGTAAGCGGATAGGTGTAAGGTACCAATAGGTAGCTATTTTTGTGGCCGTTTCCATACTGGCCATATTTTGGGCCGTGTGTCGGGCACGGTAGTATATATCCCTCCGATTCCCACTGAGACAGCAAGCGGCCAAGCTCAGTTTCCTATCGTTTCTGGCTTGTAGATTTGTCTTGTGTGTTAGTGAGGCATAGAAGACCATAAACTTCAGTGACTAAGTGTGCATTTGGCATTTTGGCAATCAGCCATTTTTCAAAAGAGGTAAGGAAACGCCGTCTCTTAGATCTAATGGAGGGGTGCATTAACCCATGTCGTATTTGAAGATAGTGCAGTTGCTTCGTTTCAGGTAGGGCGTGATCAGAGCGGCGGCGTTCGAAGGATAGGGGGCCTTCTTTGTCAAACAAATGGCCTATGGACCAGCAACCAGCTCGATGCCAATATTTTAAAGCTATGGAGTTTAGTCTCGGAGTGAAGTCCAGGCTACCAACAATTAGTGTCAAGAGATCGAAACAGGGTCAAATCATCTCGCTCAGCCACCCGATCCCAAACAAATAGCGGTTTTGGTAACGGGAGAGAGATAGAGGCTCTTAGGGCATGCCACCGCTCTGGCCATAAAAGGCAAATGCTTTTCAGACTCCTCACGGGACCACTCCAGTAAGAACCCGAGTTGGGTCGTCTGATAGTCGCGCAAAAGGATTGTGATGCCCAGTCCGCCCTTCACCGGGGGTTCTCTGCATGAGAGCGACCGTCGTCCCACACAAAGCAATTTAGCTCACGCTGCAAGGCCTAGATTGTCCCGGGAGGAGGCTCCACAGGCAGAGCCTGGAAGTGGAATAAGATCTTGGGTAGGATCGACATTTTCAGGGCTGCCACTCGACTGAGCCAAGAGATGTGATAGGGCCTCCATCTATTAAGTTCAGTTTTGTTGGTTTAAAATCTTATAGTTGAGGGAAGTCGCCTGAGCCATAAAGGTCAATTGTATCCCCAAATACGGGATACAAGTTATAGCCCATTGTTTCGGGTAGTTATGCGTGAGGGCCTTCTGTGTCTCTAGTGTAAGAAATAGATTAAGGCCCCGGGATTTATGTACGTTCACTTGAAAGCCTTCAGCCTGTCCAAAAGCCTCCCGTTTGGTAAGGAAAGCCGTGAGGGAGGTTGATGGTTCTTCCACTGCAACCAACATATCATCTGCATATAAACTGATGGTGTGTTCCTCACCACCAAACAGGAACCCCTTAACAGTGGGATTATCGCGGATTCACTGAGAGGCTATTCACCCGAACTGTTGCAACTGAGTTGCCATAATTATTGAAGACCCATAACAGAATCGTTCACCGAGTCCAAAGTGCTTAAGAGTGGTAATTAAGTATGGCTCGTGAACCCGATCTAAAGCCTTTTCCGTGTCAACAGCCAAAAACATATCTCGACTTGAGCATTGGGCCTGATCAATGAGGCATAGGATCCGCTTCATGTTGTCGCTACACTGGCGGTGGGGCACAAAACCAGCCTGATTGGGAGCAATGAGGCCCAGTAGTAGGGGGCCCAGGTGTGCTGCCAAAATGCCAGTGAATAGTTGAAGATCAACATGGACGCACAGTAACGCTTATCCTTGCCGGGTTTTGGAATAACAACTATAGAGGCTGCTAACATAGAAGGCGAAATCGAGTCGGGATCTTTAATTGTATTAAACAGTCCGTGACACGAGGGACTAAGATTGTGCAGAAAGTCTTGTAAAAAAGCGCCGGGAAAACATCAGGGCCCGCCGATTTAAGAAGTTTCTACCTGGCTGGTATCGAAACTACCTCCTCCACCCGAATCGAGTGGTCTAGATCGGCTGCTTGTTCTGGTGTTAAGTTCGGCATATGGGCATCTTAGAGTGATGTATCTGGTCCGTCTGTGGGCAGATTCTGCTCTGTGTTAGTGCTTTATAAAACTCTCGAAAGGTGGCTGCAATATGGACGTCATCAGTGTGTTGCAGGCCATCGGAATCCAACACTGCCTGGACTCCCATCGCCTGACGTTGCACCCTCAGTCTACTATCCAGAAGAACATAAGTGACGGAGCCGGAGTGCAGCATATTCCGCTCTATCCAGGTCAATACCCACCAAATGAGTTCGGGCCGCCTCAAGTTGCCGCCAGACCCGAGGTGCGCCTGTTCGCTTATGGTTGCGCTCAAGTTCCCGGACCGGACAGGAATAATTACTTCCTCTTGTCCTTGCCGTGCTTATTGTCCGCTACAGAGATCGCCATCAGCTCATCCCTGATTACTGCCTTTAACGTTTTCCATAACATGAAGATGGAAACTTCTGCCGTATCATTGATTGCTAGGAAGTGCCCTAGAGCCTTAGTAATTTGCTTAACAACCTCGGGCGGTGTACAAGGTTTTCTCTTAGTCCCATGTTCTGGGAGAAGGCTACATTGGGGGAGAAGGTTAGAGGGAGCGATACCACAGTATGGTCAAATAGGGAGAGAGGTTATATTTCAGAAGCCGAGACCATAGACTTGATACCAGATGAGCCCAATAAGTTATCTATATGAGCGTATGTTTTATGTGCATGGGAGTAAAACATATAGCCTCGTGTTTGTGGGTGTAGGGCCCGACAGATGTCACATAGACCCATGTCCTTGAGCCAGAGCGCTCCTTCCCAAGAGAAGGCCCCCGCCTGACTATGACGTTGAGCAGATCTATCGATGTCGTTATTAGACCAAGTTCAAATCCCCCCCCAAAAGCACCAAGCGGTCCTGGGTGCTCATCACTTCAGCCACTGCACGACGAATAAAAAGTTCCTGACCCTCATTAGGAGTATAAAAGGTCCCCAGTGTAAAGGTAGGAGTGCCTAGGGTTACAGAGTAGGAAAGCATTCTACCCCGTATTTCACCTTGTTTAGGTCCTATTTTCCCACAAAAGGAATTAGATCTGAGGATTGCCACCTTGCGGTTTTTGTGGAGTTGGATGAAAAATATTGATGAGGAAAGGCCCTTGAGCGCAGCCTATGCCAATCGCTGGTGAGTAGGTGTGTTTCTTGAAGGAGACAGATGTGGACGCCTGAGTGTTCAAAGTAGAAAAGTATGGCCCGGCACTTGATTGGATTATTGGGGCCCTTGACATTAAGGGAGAGTATCGAAAAATTATGTTGCAGTGAAGTAGGACGCTATAAGGCCATCCCGGGAAAAGGCATCTGTCTTGACGTACGGCTTGTGATAGATAGTACAAAAAAAGCCAATAAGGTATGCAGTAAGATCCTAGATTGAGACCACTAACAATAGGTTCCCAAAAATTTAACTAAAAAAAAATCAAAAATCAAAATTAGAACAAACAATCATGATAACATTTCAAGTAGAGTCTATATACAGGGTGCAAGACCCAACTGATCGAGAAGGAGGGAGTGTGGTGGCCTAAGGTTTCCCCCCTCCCCGCCCGTCTAAATTGGAAAAGAAAAAGGAAGAAAATTCACGGCCAGATTCAGGGCACATCAGCACTATCCGAATCTCCAGTAAGCGTCTCCAGTTCTGCATGGTGTTTGTTGTAATGTACTAATTACCCAATGCACTCTCCCTACAGTGGTTCTCTGCCTGGCTGCTCAGCCAATGGTGAGGTCATCGGAATGTTGAGAGTGTTTGTGCTTGAGGAGGAATCAGTTGGAATGGATGGGCTGAGTAGCAGGGAGGCTGCTCCTGGTGGGGCACATTTATGGATCATATCATCTTCCTGTATCTTGTAACCAAGAAGTGACTTTAAGAATAAATCAACTACCTTTCCCTACAAGACTTGCCTGCGCATCATTCTTCGTTTTAACACTGGCGACGATTTTAAAGAACCTACGTGAGCTACCTTGAATGGACTGGTAAATAAGAAACTGAAGAAGCGCATTTGGAAGAAGCAAGCTGGCAGTCCTGAAGCCCCACCAGTGACCAGAACATCGGTCAGCCCCATCGTGGACGTGCCAGTGCCTTACTAAACTTGGGTGAGTGTTCCCCAAATGAGTAACTAGACTAACAGAAGTTCCTGACATTCCTCATCACCTGTGAACGGTCAGCCCTAGCCTGGGCCTGCCAGTTCCTGTTGGACTTTCCCTTTTTCTGTCTTCTGTTGAACCCTTAAAGAGTCGAATTGCCTTGGGACAAAATCTCCTGAAAGAGTCTGCTGTGTGACCTTTATAAAAGTTTCTAACCCTGTGACTGGAGGAGAGTGGCATAAGTAGCAGCGTTAGTAATGTCTGCCATCTGGAGTTTTCACGCTTCCCGTCAGGTTGAGCTACTCCATTTTATATCTTTGGGACAAGTTGGTCAGTGAAGATGGATTTTTCTCACTCCCTGGGTGTAAAGCATCGTGTGCGCTACATAGATTTCCCCGTATATTTTCTTTGGATTGCCGACCGTACTGTGCAGTGTCTGCAGTGTCTGGTGTAACATTCCCACTTTGTGTCTATACATTGTTTGTATACACGGGCAACTTTTCTCCAACTTGCGTGGCAGTTTAAAAAAACCAGTTTAAAACCAGGCGCGTGTCATCTTTAGCGCGCGCAGTTTTACCTGTGTCAACGTCTTGTGATGTTTCCATGGATCCCTTGGACATTCCTCAATGTTCGCTGCGCTGTGTCGAGCTGGGTTTCCCTGCCGCTTTCAGTTCCATGTGCGTCACGGTGAGACGCGTCTTGACAACTCCGGATGTTCCCTTGGTAATTGGTGACTGCTTGGGGGACGTTTTCCAGCCTTGGCGTGCCGGGAGCCATCCTGCCCCACGTCAATCAGCGTGCCGCCATTTTACCATACAGATCTTCTTGGATTAAACCTGCAACTTACTCGCATTGCCAACCACGTTTTCGCATTTTGCCAACCGCGTTGCCAAGAACGTTGAGTGAACGGTGTCCTCGTCAGATAAGAAGGTACTGTTTTTCTGCATGCCATATCGGATTTGAGGCATATAGACTTTGAAGAAGTGATTTGTTCCTTTAAGACGACGTTGTACACTTGGCTTAAAAGAAAATAGATCCTTTGGTCTTCCATTCCGTGGTGGATTTTTGAACTGTGTGTTTTGCTTCACTTAAACGGTGGAGTTGCCCTAACTCTTCGTTGTCAGTGACGATTGGCCAGAACACACTGAAGAGTCTCTGGTGTCTTGTCTTCCCTACATCGCATTGGATGCCGCAGCTGTTTGGAGTTTTGGTGTGGAGATCTCGGGTGAGAGATCGCTCACCGGAGTGAAAGACTTTCTTTTGTTTTGTTTTTATTACTAAATACTGCTTTGTGGGGGGTGGTGTGTACTCTTTCATGTTGAGCTTTTGGGGTATTACGTGAGACTGTGGGGCGTTTAGTGCCCCAGTACTGGTTTTTCCCTTTTGTGTTAGGTTGTGAGGGGATGTGCTCTTTTGTCAAGTCAGTCGGGGAGTCCACGAGGTGGGTTTGGTCATACATATTGTTTATAGGTTAAGATACCCTGTCTGTTTGCCTTGAGTTATGACCGTGTGATATGTACTATGTTTTTCTGAGTTTCCCTGCGTTAGTGGGAATGTTTTCGGTTTAAGTATAACCTGAACTTGTTTGGGTTTATGGATACCATTAGGATGTTCGTGAGTGCTTTGGGTTAAAGAATACCCTGGATTTGTTGTCATATGCGTGTTTTGGGTTAAAGGATACCCTGGATTTGCCTTGGGTTTAAAAGAAACCTTGGATTTGCTTTGGCTGTGTTCCCCGTTGTGTCTCAGAGTGTTTTGGGTTTAAGGATACCCATAGTATGTTGCGAGAGTGTCATGGGTTTAAGGATACCCTGGATTTACTTTGGGTTTAAAGATACCCATATTTAGTTTCAAGAGTGTTTCAAGAGTGTTTTGGGTTATAATTACCCTGTTTTGGTATGGGTAGAGTCTTATTCCTCTTCTTTGAGGTAGACCTATCCTGCCACTAGTATGTGCAGTTGAGGGTAGTAGATCCCTGTTCTGCTGCAGTCTTGTGCCTTAGTTTGTGGCGCAATGGGTACTCCGTGTGGTGTGGGGTATAGAACCCGCAGTTTGTAGTGTGAGATATGGTGGATAGGATCCACTGTTTTTAAGAATGTATTTCTTTACTTTGCATTCTTTGTTGTTTTTGATCATTATAAGGGGGAGATGTGTATAATCATTTTGTTGTTTTATGCATCCTTCTTTGCTGTCATTTGTATGTTTTACAATCTCCATGCATTTGATTGTTTATGATCATTATAGGAGGGGGGGGGGGGTGATGTATAATTATTTTGTTGTTAATGCATCCTCCTTTGCTGAGATGTGTGTTTTATCACCTTCATACATTTTGAATGTATTCGATCACTATAAGGGGGGAGATGTGTTGTAATGTACTAATTACCCAATGCACTCTCCCTACAGTGGTTCTCTGCCTGGCTGCTCAGCCAATGGTGAGGTCATCGGAATGTTGAGAGTGTTTGTGCTTGAGGAGGAATCAGTTGGAATGGATGGGCTGAGTAGCAGGGAGGCTGCTCCTGGTGGGGCACATTTATGGATCATATCATCTTCCTGTATCTTGTAACCAAGAAGTGACTTTAAGAATAAATCAACTACCTTTCCCTACAAGACTTGCCTGCGCATCATTCTTCGTTTTAACAGTGTTCTTCAGCAATAGTCTCTGGATCGGGACGGAGCTCCATGGGAGACGCTCTGATGCTCTTCCTTCTACGTTCCCTGCAAGTCCCTTGCTCGCACCGACCGTTTGGGATAACTCAGAAGGGGTGTCTTCAATGCCCATTAGCTGGCAGACCTCTTCCAGTAATCTGAGCTGATGCAGTTTACCATCCAATCAAAAGACAAGGCGAAAGGGATGACCCCATGAATATGATATGCCGGAGGATCTAAGGTGAGCAGTAACAGGACGAACAGCTCTGCATTTTTGAAGGGTAGAGGTGGTTAGGTCCTGCTAGAGCATCAGCTTTAAGCCCCGGAACTGTAGTGGGTTTCCATCTCGGGCCGAGCGAAGTATGCACGCATTTAGTGGAAACTCATGCACACATTTCAAAATGTCTGCCAGGGGCGCAGACTTGTATCTCTTGGGCCCATCCTGTGGGTTCTATTGAGCTTGATTACAGTCTCTGAGGAAACCTCCAAGATCAAGTGAAAGAGTTCAGTTACGAATAGCGTGACATCAGATCCGTCGGCACCAGTGGGAACCCTTTTATTGGGAATATTGTTGCACACTGACCGGTTTTCCAAATACTCAGCGTGTACTTGTAGTTCCAGAAGCTGATCACGGAGGCATAAGATCTCCTGCTGAAGCTGCTTAATTTCTTCATCACTGCTGGTTTCGTGGCCCTCAAGTGTCGAGACTCTATCCCCCAAAGCTATCTATAGTCCGGCAGACTTCCTTCAGATCGTTGGAGAGATCTTTTTTGGGAGTTTATAGGTCATCTCGCAGGGAAGCGAAAATAGCCTCCAGGAACGGGTGAGTAACCAGATCATCTGCCCCACCGGGGTCTAACGCGATATCTGGTCCCAAGGTACAATATGTTTACCCCTGTCCAGTAATCATGGTCTCTACGGCCAAAGAGACTCCTCCTGCGGAGATGGAAGGGGGGGTTGGTGGGTCTACCTTTTCACAATCCAGGGAGGTCTACCCCTAACAGGACTCGGGGTAGTCAAGACAGGGTACGAAAGAAGGGCTTCAGGTGTGGTGAGTGTATAAGCTCTCTGGTTGGTCAAGCTACGGAGCTGCTAGGGACTTTCCCAATGCTCATGCAGATAGCAGCTATATGAGGTTCCGCAAACGCTGTTTAATGGATAGGTGTCAGCAGACTAGCAGTGTGTATGAGGGTTGTTGCAGCTAAAGAGCGCAAGGGAGGAAGTCTGTCGCATAGATGCCATATGATGAAAATCCTTACGGTGATGTACCAATGTTGGGGTTGGTCAAGCCCAAACGGGATGTAGAAGGCCAGGCCCAAGTCCTGCGCCACACCAGATGGAGGCAAGTGGCAGAGTGATGAGTGAGAGCGAACTCCACTCCCAGGTCGTTCTCAGGACCTCCCAGGAGCTCAACAATATATGGAGGCCATGCAGGAAGGTTGCCCCCTCTAAGGAGAGGCCAGATGACCAGCACAATGAAAGCTCCTGGGCCCAGCAGGTGCCACCAGTGCCCTGTAGAGGGATCACATTCAACCCAGCAGTAGGCCAGCATGAGGAGGGAGAGGAGAAGGGAGTGAGGCCCCAGTGCCGTAGCAGGCCTAATCCCCCAGAGGGAGCCCCCCGATGGTCCCTAGCAGAGCGAGGCAGTAACTTATCTGGATCCGGGCTGCAGTCCAGGTTCAGGTAGTCTTTAATCTCCGTCGCTGGGAGAGGGCCGAATCCAGGCCTCGTCAGACCGCTTCCGAATTATCACAAGGCTGCAGGCCCTCAGCCAGGGCTCGTATCGGGTGCTGAGGAGGGGTGGGAGGGGGCTTACTGTCGCAACTCTACGCCAGAGGCCTGCACACCTCCAGAGATAAGCCCCTTCAACATGCTTCCCCACCCCCGACCAGGAGAGAGCCGGATAGGCAGAATGCCTGCCGTTTCAGTCAGGCTGGAGCGATCAGGCGCTTCCGTAGTACACCGCCCTCCGGAGTGGTTGCTCAGAGGGGGACCGTCTTGGTCGCCCCGGCGATGCCGCTGCAGATTAAGGCCAAGGTCCACCAGCAGCGGGGCTCAGCCGAAGTCAGGCAGTCACACCACCCTCTTGCACGGCAGCTCCATCCCTTTTTCAACACCGGCTCACACCGAGATAGTCACAGCAAGCCAGTGTATATGCCACTCCGCTGGTGCTCTGCAGGCTGTTCGGGCCAGATCAGGTCAATCCGGGATGAATTCCTCGTTATGCGAGCTGTGCGACAGGATAACTTGACGGCAGGGATGGAGAGACCGGGGATCATGTCTCAACCGTCTGCAATCTTGGCCACGACCCCTGTAGTATATTTTAGACAGGTCCCAATCTTATTTTTCTTTAATTGTCATCATCAGGTTAGTGGTACAAGAGTTTAAAAACCCGTAGATCCTACAAAATATGATCTACATTTCAAAATTTCAACTGTATTTGTGTCAGGGGTGTTCGAAATTTGGTTTCTGGTTGGCAGAGGTATGCACACTGTCCAAGCAGGAACCACAATCCTAGTCAGGGTAAGTCAGATACACACAGTGCATTAACTTGTGCTAACCCTCTGGTAGCTTGGCACAGAACAGTCAAGCTTAACTTAAGAGACAATGTGCAAAGTATTTGTGCAACATTTCAAAAAGTAAAACAGTGAAAACACCACACAAACAGATACCACACCTGGTTAGACAATAAAGCTTAATTTAATGAACAAAACACGACCAAAAAGACAAAAATCCAATAAGTATAACCGGAGTTATGAATTTTTAAAGAATACACTAAAATGTAGTGCTTAAAAGCATGAAGTGCCAGCCAGGGCTATCTGGTCGCACTAGACCAGGACAAATGCAAAGGTTCAGGACGACCGCGATGGAGCACGGGTCGCATACAGGGACCAGCCTTGGCCTGCTGAAACAGTACCTAGGTTCACGGTTGCGTCAACGTCGAGGACCAGATTCGAGGAGCAAAGGAGGCGAGGCATGGGCGCCGATCCTTCGGATGTAGGCGATGCGTTTGCTCCGAGCCGCGCAAAGTCCGAGATGAGTCAGGAACGGAGGAGATGCGTCGGAAATGGAGGCGATGCGCTGCGCCGTTGGTGATGTGATGTCCCCAATCCTTGCAGCAGCTGTGACGAGTCGATGGGGATGCAGTGTCCTTGATATTCGCAGCAGCGGCGATGAGTCGGTGTCGCTGGAGATACACAGGTTCCGAGTGGGGCAACAACGGCGATACGTGGATTTTGGTAGTTGCACCGCTTTATACCCACTTCCAAGGGCCCAGGACTGGGTTGGCACCGCTTGGCAGGGCAATACTCTCAGATGGCAGAGTCCAGGTGCTGTAGCAGGTGAGTTGGATGTCTTTTATGTCCCTGACACTTCAATCACGAGGCAAGCGAGGCAAGCGAGCAAGCCCTTGGAGTCACTCTGGTTATGGGCTGGAGAGATGCAGGTCCATTCCTGCTCACTCCCAGGCAAGAGGGCAGCAGGTCAGCACAGCAAAGCAGTAGTACAGCAGAGTAGCAGTCCTTGCAGCAGCACAGTAGTCCTTCTCCCTGGCAAAGTATACACAGGCCAGAAGTGTACTGAGTTGGTGCGCACGCATTTATTTTTGGTAGACATTGATGTTTTGTAGTCTACACTATTAGTTTCAGGAACACATAACAGAATGTGATGTTCCTGCTTTATTTTGTGTTCGTAGGAGACTACTCTTTTGCCCAGACTAAGCAAAGATGTTTTTCTGCGTCTGTGATGGAATGACAAGGCAGGTGTTTAGTTATTTAAAACAGCATCAGTTTTGAATTCGGTGAGAGGGACTTCACACCAGAGTTACTATGGAAGCTGGTAAGAACTGCGACTAAGATGCAGCTGTGCATGCCCTACCGTTCATCCTAAGAAGGAAGAAGCTGCGCAGGTAGATGTGTGCAAGCTTGCATACTCAAACGGAGTGCATTCGTAATGCACTGAGGCCAGCTTCCCGAGACATTACACCACGGTAAAGGGTTAGATCATTCCAAAAGGGTCTGGCAGAAGGGTACTCCCACAACGCTTTTGCTAGAGTAGGGGTATTAGTGACATACAGGAGTAACATTAGGAACAATTTACAATTATTTGTGTTTTTCGCCATTCTAATAATGCTAATAACAATGATGGGTCTCATCTGTCTAATAATCGTAGTTCATGTTTTACTTACAAGGATTAGATCTTTATAATAAAGATTTGAAAATGTATTATTGTCTCTTCTCGTTGTGAGACCTTGGGCATGCAAAAATGACACAAAAGGGTTAGATCGGTTTCCTATAACTCCTTGGAAATAAGAGTAGTCCTATTTGAGGTTGTCGACAGCATCTATAACTCTGGCGGTTTAGTAGTTTAGATGCGGTATTGTGAGCTAGCCTAACCGACATTTACTGAAGATATAAGAAGACTTGGAGCCTGATTACGTTGGCAGTGGGACCGCCACCGTCAGTGGCGGTCCCACCACCATCGGCCCCTGCAGGAGGCCTCTGGCGGAGGGACCATCTGCCTCACATCCAACGGTCTCAATGAGCCCATCGGACCATCGAAGGGACTGCAATCCCTACAATAGGGGCGGTGCCTGCTCAGGCACCGCCGTAGGGATTACAATGTCCCTTTCTGCCTGCGATTCCATGGCGTTCCGCCCGCCATGAAAAAGCAGCCGGAAAGAGACTTTGGGGGCCCCTAGCGGGCCCCCCATTGCCCCTTGGCCCTCCGCTATTGGGTAGGTGCCCCCCTAAACATCCCTGCACCGTGTGGCAGGCACAGGGATCGCACAAACATGCCTCTTAGCAGTGAGGTTTGTGCTGCAGCCCTTTTTCAGGCCGCAGCACAAGCCTCCATGCTAAGAGGCATGTTTCCGACTGCCTCCACGGGGGTCAGATTGTAATTTGTCTGGCGGGACCGCCGACTCCCTGTCGGCTGTTCCCGTTCCCGACAGGATGGCGGTTGGACGCTCGTCCGACCATCATCATAATCAGGCCCTTAGTACCTATATTATGAAGTTTTAATACACAGTCCTACTAAATTTGTAGGAATCGTACAACATTACCACATGTTATATTTAAGTATCAGCATCCCTTTCATAGGATTTATTATTTAAGGATAAGTATTCCTTTAATGCAAAAGATAGTTTATTACTCAATGAGGAAAAAGGGCAAGGATCTTCTGTTAATGATGATTTCATATAGACAAGCTCGGTTATTTTTCCCCGCTCTGCAGACTAGGAAGGACCCCTGTAGCTAGTGTATCAGAAATCGAAAAAAGCAAGCAAAAGGCAATTATTTCATATAAGGGAAAGCAATTACCAGAGGAACAGCCCCCGAGACTGTTGGCATGCCCAGGGATAACCCAAAATGCTTTGTAGTTGTTTGATCTAATTAGTACATCACCTGCAGGTAACAAAACGACATTTTGAACAAACCAATATATTAGACATGCTCTGACTTTAGTGTTCATTTAATGGCTTCTACTTCTTTAATTCACTCACTTCACTGACCCAAAAAGTGATAAAAGAAAGTAAAATAAATAACACCTTAATCTGACTTGCACCGAACAGAACCAAATTTAAGAAGAAATAATAAACACAAGTTCCGTGCTGGAATTTTTCTCCTTTCCTGCCAGATAGATCTATGTGGTTCAAGGACTCAAATCTCTTAACTAGGAATTAATGCCATCCGCAGTCAATGTTCCAACTTTAATATGCCACCGTAGAACTTTTGGAGGGAATGAAAATTATAGGTAAATGTGGGGGATGTGCTCTTGCCTATGCTGTCCCAAACTCTGGAATTCAGACACGCTACCTCTTTAGGAAAAAAATTAATGACAGTTATTTGATATTAAGTTGACAGACTAAATACATTTTAGGTCAGCGCCAGGATGCCCCTTGGGTTAATGGTGCATTTTACAAAACAACGAATAGAATAGTACTGAATACATTTAATGTAATATTACACTTAATAATTGTGCTTAGACGGTTTCTATGTGCTCCTCCAATTGGCAAAAACTATACACAACGTGATAACATGGATTGTCTAACAAAAACCCCTATTCAAACTGAGGAGGCCTGGGTTAAAACCAACATCTCCAAAAATATGGACCACACCACCACCACCTCCTGTGCTCCCACTTCGTTTCATGCCAGCAGAACACCACCTCCGTTTCCACTCCTAGGCGTTTCTGTTAAAAATTAACAGGTATTTTAGTTTAGTAGGTTAAATGGAAGTAAACAACAACTCCTTACCATGTCATTAATTCCTCTTCATCTTTTTTCTCCTTTCCTTCCTTTTTGCAATTATTCTACTCCTGTTCCTAATTTTCCTTTTCTTTCTCTTCATTCTTCATCTCCTCCACTTCCACCCTAGCCTCCATTACCACATCACCTTCCTTTCTTGCTTGCTTCCCCATTTTGTCCTTTACATCCCCACATTCACACTTTACCGTCCATCTGCAGCATTCCTTCTCAACTTTGCACAGGTCACCCTTACAGTAAGGGCCAATGTTATTCCACAGGTAACTGTGATAGCTCTATATTTTTATTTTTAAAACATGCATTGCTAGCTAGTGAGACTGATAATATGCACCTCTGCAGTATCTGCAGGTAACTAGGTGATACCACTGGTTTGAATCCAGTTGGGAATAACTAATCCTTGCATTCCACTAGGGGTAAATACAATATCGCTCACAGGCTTGAATTTAACATAAATACCGGTTAACAAATGTACATTATGCTTTAAAACGTGAACTGAGCTACAGGTTGCTTTAAATATACTTTATCTAATAAGCTCAATTTAGGAGCTCTAGGTCTCTACCTAAATTCTGCATTATAAATCATGACATGTTATAGGTGTCCGGTAGAAAGCCAAACTTGAGAACTTCCTTTTACATCCTGCCCTATTCAGGAGGCAAACAGTGTGGGAGAATGAAAGATCACTGAGAAGGTTCAAAAGTGCTTTGATGGGTGAATGGTCGTCCACCTGGGGCAGCGGGTATTGCAAGGCCCACTAAAACAGATGCCTTAGAACCCAAGTTAATGAAGGAGACAACTTTGTTTTCTGACATGCCATCAGCTGGTGAAAGGGGAAAAACAAAAGTGATGGGTAGATTGACTGAATTAATCTCAACCACAGGTAATTATTTTGGGCTGCAACCCCATCTATCATTTTTTATTGCCCACCATACCAGCTCAGACAGGAACCAGCATAACAAATCAGTGCTGGTGCTGCTACAACAGGAAATGTCCAGCCCTTTCTGCCAGGCCAGATCCCCTCTGCGAGAGAAAACAAGCAAGCGCAGACTGGTTTGGGCCTATTGGAACCTCGAGAGAAGTGGGCAGCTTGAGTCTTGTGGTACAGCGAGCATAGGACCACCATCAGGGTATACCCGTCACACTTGGGGCCACTCACTAAGGAAAACAGAAACGTGATGGGTGGATTGTTTGAATTAAAGAGTAAAGAGCTGTGTTAAAAGGCAACGGGAACATTATGCCACATTGTCAGTAAAGAGCAACTTGTAGATGCTGCATGTACCAGTATGAAAATGTTGTTGCACAGCAAGGGTAACACAGTCCATACTACGAAAAGTAACCTCATCTTTCTATCGGCATGGAACACCAGTCTCTCCTCAGTGAATCACTTGAGTAGGCAGGGATATTTTCCTGTGACAAGTGTGCAAACGCGCTCCGTGGTGCGTTTTAAGTTGGGGGATTAAGTACCCTTGTATCCTGAGGGTCTCTGGGGGCCAACTAGCCCACCAGGTACCTTCAGTAAGTGCAACAGAGCTGCGTTGCACAGAGGTGGTCCGAGACCACGCCCCATTTTACACCTCTCCGCAACGCAACTCTGTTGCACTTACTGAAGGTACCTGGTTGGCTAGTTGGCCCCCAGGGACCCTCAGGATACAAGGGGACTTAATCCCCCAACTTAAAACGCACCACGGAGCGCGTTTGCACACTTGTCACATCAGGCCCTGCCCCCTCCCTTCACCACTGTGCAAACACGCCCCGTGGCGCGTTTTAAGTTGGGGGATTAAGTCCCCTTGAATCCCGAGGGTACCTGGAGTCCAACTAGCCCACCAGGTACCTCCAGTAAGCGCCACAGAGCTGCGTTGCAGAGAGGAGTAAAAAGGGGTGTGGCCTCGGACCACCTCTCTGCAGGGCAGGGCTGTGGCGCTTACTGGAGGTACCTGGTGGGCTAGTTGGCCCCCAAGGTCCCTCAGGATTCAAGGGGAATTAATTCCCCAACTTAAAACGCGCCACAGGGCGTGTTTGCACACATGTCACCCGCGGACCCGCCCCCTCCCTTCACCACTGTGCAAACGCGCTCCGTGGCGCGTTTTAAGTTGGGGAATTAAGTCCCCTTGAATCCTGAGGGTCCCTGGGGTCCAACTAGCCCACCAGGTACCTCTAGTAAGCGCCACAGAGCTGCGTTGCAGAGAGGTGTAAAAAGGGGCATGGCCTGGACCACCTCTCTGCAACGCAGCCCTGTGGTGCTTACTGGAGGTACCTGGTGGGCTAGTTGGCCCCCAGGGACCCCCAGTATTGAAGGGGAATTCATTTCCCAACTTAAAACGCGCCACATGGCGCGTTTGCAGAGTGTTGCTGGGAGGGGGCGGGGCCTCCGGCACGATCACGTGTTTTAAAAAAAAAAATGTTGGGATGGGGGGCTGTGTGGCCCCCCTTTTTACTTTTTTTGGGCCCTGGGGACCCCATCCCCCAGGGCCTGACCCTTTTATAATAAAAAAATAAATAAAAAATAAATAAAAATGAACGGCAAGGGGGCCGCGTGGGCCCCCCCCTCGCGTGGCCAATTCCGGCCCCGGGGACCCCATCCCCCCAGGGCATGGCCAGATTTTGTTTCTTTTTTTTCTGGAGGGGGGCTGCGTGGCCCCCCTCCTGAGGCCTCTACTGGCCCCAGGGACCCCAGGGCCGGCCTTTATTTTTTTATTTAATTTTTTTAATTTTGGGGAGTGGGGCTGCGTGGCCCCCCTCCCGGGCCACTTCTAGCCCCGGGGACCCCATCCCCCGGGCCTGGCCTCTCGTTGGGGAGCCCCAATGCCCCCACGGTCCCAGCCGGCTCCCCGCCTCCTGCGGGAGCCGGCATTGCTTTTCCACATGGAGAGCTGCTGACATGCAGCTCCCCGTGTGGAAAAGCAATCTGCTTTGCTTCATTGAAGCAAGAGCAGGTTTCTCTGCTCTCGCTTCAATGAAGCAAAGAAGTTTGCAATGACAGGGTGGGAGCCGAGAGGCTCCCACCCTGTCATTGCAAACAGCAGTGTCCCGGGGGTGGGCACTCCGGGACACTGCAGGAGCCGGCCCTGGGGGTGGCGGTCCCCAGGGCCATCACAGGCTCCAGGAAGGGGGCCGTGCGGCCCCCCTCCCATCCAATGCAAGCCCCGGGGAGGTGGTGGTCCCCGGGGCTCGGGGGTCCGTTCCGGACCCCCAAATTAGCATTTTAGTGCCCCAGGGAGGTGGAGGTCCCCGGGGCGTGTGGGGGGGCTCTAGCCCCCCCCACGCAGGTATATATATATTTTTTTTTAAAAGAAGCCCCGGGGGGTGGCGGTCCCCGGGGCTGCGGGGGGGGGCAGTGTGCCCCCGCAAATAATTAATGAAAGCCCCAGGGGTGGCGGTCCCCGGGGCTTGGGGAGGCCTTGGAGGCCCCCCCACACATTTAAAAATTAGCCCCAGGGGGTGGCGGTCCCCGGGGCTGCGGGGGGAGGATTGGGGCCCCCCCCACACTTTTTCAGTGCCCCTGGGACCTGGCCCACCCGGGGGCTAAATAATAACGAAGCGCGGGAGGCCGCGCTTCGGTTTTTTTTTTCCCGGCCGAAATTCGCGCTGGGTGCGCGAATCTCGCCGATTTTGTTGTGAAAAAAATGCTTTTTTGGGCCCTGGGGGTCTTTGTGGGACCCCCTGAGCAGGCCTAGGGGGTCAGGGTGTTTCTACCCTGCCCCCTTTCCTTTTTTTCGCGTTTGTTTTTCTCTTTTCTTGTGACTCGGTAGAACCGAGTCACAAGATGGCTGCCAACACTTCCTGGTTTGGAGTGTTGACAGCCAATTAGCATGAAGCTCGTGATCGGGAGGGTGCGCGGATCCACCGCGGCCATAGATATCGAAACTTTTATTTTTTGAATTTCTCAGGAACTACTGAACGGATTTACACCATTTAAAAACACAGGGCGCTTTCTGAACCAAGCACTACCTGTTTGCCAAATTTGGTGTAATTCCGTTCAGCAGTTCGGGCTGCAGCCGTGGCTAAAGTTTCCTATGGGAATTAACATGGAGAAAACACGTTTTGGGACCCCCCTTTTTTCTCGGCCCCCGCTTGCCAAATCACCCCGAAACTTTCAAGACAGGAGCTGACCGGAGCGCCCCACTAGTTTTGAAAATTTCGCGATGATTCGTCATCTGGCGCCAAAGTTATTGGGAAAACAAAAAACGCTTTTCCTATGGAAACTAGGTCCTAACTATAACTATCTACTGGATATATAGCCGTGAGAGTTCGCACCGCCCATTAATTCTGAAAGGGATCGTCTGCCATGAACAACTCGGGCTGTGAGGACGGCGCAGCTGATGCTTTGAATTTCGGAACAGGCTTACAGTCCTGAGGCCCACTGGAGGGCAGTAATTGATCCATAAAATGATTTAAAATGCACACGACCACTGGAGGTAAAGATTTCACGGAATGTAAACTACAAGTTCCGGCATGCATCTTAATTAACTCTATCAAGATGGGCACACCGGAAGCCTTAAAATTAATCAAGCATGCAGGGAACTGTGGGATTCCAAAAGAACTGTGGTGATTTTAAACGGCCTCTGAAGAAAGAGCACGAATGCTCTGAAACGCGTCAGGGAATGGATTAAAAAAGTCGGAGCTGTAATCCTGTTCCTGTTTAATAAATGGTTGTGAAACTTATCAGCTGGAGGAGTGCGTCTCTGAATGCAGGGCATTCTTTTTGAAGAATATATATATATATATATATATATATATATATATATATATAACAACACGTAACACAAGCATGCCTCGCAGAGCAGCACATGTACTGCCTAAGCTTGACCTAAAAACTCCAAGTCTGGAGGGGTGGATAAGCCAGGGAAGGATAACCTGTTGTAACACCTTCCGGAAAGGAGCAAGCAGCCATTACAGAGAAAACAGATCGGATTTAGCCCCATAACTTAGTCTGATTCCAGAGTGTTGCCATAACACCTACATTCAAGAGTTTTTTTCTAATAGCTATCAGCTGCTGACTCTTTTTAGGTCTCGCCTACGCAGCGCGCATGCGCTGCATAGGAAAAAGACCTTTAGCCACGGAGTCGGTTTTGAGGCCAAAAACGTGCACGCGTTGCATTGCTTTCAATGGCAACACGTGCACGTTTGGCGATTCCCTTGCGGGAGCGAGCAGCGGTGCCATATGTTCGCAATTATCGCGCCTTGCTGCTCGCTCCCTCAAGGGAATCGCGCAGGCCCCCTCCCCCTGCTGCCGCGCGAGGCGCGCGCGCTTGTTATATTTTGTACTTTTAAAGCGCCGCGTGAGACTGGGCTGAAACTTCAAAGCGCAGAAAATAACAATGCACATTTTTTTTATTAAAACATGTGTGCGAAATAATAAGTACGCATGCGAATATCAGACATAACAGGCCATACTTAGCAATCAAGGGGTTTGTAGATGTAAACCGTACTGCTAAGCTAACTTAATTAATAGTTTAACATATCTGTAGAGCCCACCTTTACTCCTCGGGGTATCCGGGCGCGCAGTCGTAGGGGTTACATTGTTAGGTGACTTGTAATTTATTTATCGACCACAGAAGAATGAACGTCTGACTGGACGTTCCAGTATTCGAACTCCTGCTCAAAGACAGGTTCCCGCAGTTGAAGCATCGGTCCCCAGAGCCACCACTCACGGCGATAACAATTGTTTGCAAAATTACCTTTTGACGCCTTCCTCGACACACCGCAGTTCTGTCCGCCTTCCTGATCTCCCGCTAACATCATCTGGTCCCTTCCCTCTAGTGACGCAAGCTTTGGAACCGTATGATTTTTAAGAGTGTCATGTACTCCTTTCTAAATTTTGCGTTATTTACCTTTTGCGAATTTTTTTGTTTGCGAACACTTGCACAACGGATTCCCTTCATTAGTTTTCCAGTACCTCCAGTTTACTTTCTAGGACACTAGGTTTGTTAATCTTTGTTAAAAATACAGATCATTATTGACTTGCGACTCTCACGTAGAAGACAGTCACAAGACAACATGCTTGCAATGAGCAGATGAGAACGGAGAGCACAGTGAGAATCCACTGATTGCAATTCTAAAGAAATTATGTGTATAAGTGAGACATTACTGTAAAGAACTGTAGAAAAATTAGACTTGGAGCAACAGCTAGATAGGACTAGATAAAAAGAAATAAATTATGTTCGAGCCAAAGAGAGAAGTCATACTGAAGAAAGTGTTCAAATGAGTTTGAGAAAGATTGGGAAATGTTGATCTTAATGCAAATGACTTGGTAACGATCTTTTCAATGACAATGTTTCTGATTCATGGGATTGAAACAAAGATATAGTCCAAAGATGTGACATATTTTAGTCCACTTCCCGTACGAAATCCACTTTTTTCGACTATATTGTCCTGTTATTAACGCACAATTTGATCATAAAAGAAACAGTACATTTTTTTAACCAGTTTGTCTTGTAGGCTTCTAAACTAGATTATAAAATTGCTTCTTAAGAAGCACTAGTCATGAAATGCATTGAAGGATTGATTTTTAAATTATAAGAAGTTCTATGAGAAAAGAGTTATTGAATGATTATGTTCAACGAAAAAACAATATTTTATAGTTCAAATCTTTTATTGCATTTTTATGGAAACAAACAGTGCCTATGTAGGCCATGCATTCTCATGGCTAAACAAGCCCTGCATAATCTGACAGCGTACATCGGCCGTTAGGCGAACTAAACCCGAGCTGCCCCCCCCCCCACCACCACCCTCCCTCCATTCACCTCCGTGTTATCGCCGGAGAGTCTGTGTTGCTGGTATTGTCAGTTACTTCTGCTCCGGGGTTGGAGGAGCGGCCGCCTCTGGTAAACGTAATAGGCGTAAGTATTTGGGGCAGGAGAGGTCTCGAAATTCTTGTGATAGCAAAGATAAGAATGGCTGCCACATGTCCCTAAAGGCCGAGCCTCTCCCGGCCATCGTCAGGGTTATCTTTTCCATACCCAAGATGTGCTATAACCGTTGGAACAAACCCGTGTGTGTAGGGATCTGTGCAGTCCCCCAGTAGGTGAGGATGTTCTGCAAAGCTGCTCCTAAGGCAAGGCCGATCTGCCGCCCCCTGTTAGATTTCAGGGGGTATGTAAGGGGATTAGGCACCCCTAGAAGTGTATATATGGGGAACCTGGGTATTTGGGTGTCTAGGTGTGTGTCTATTTTGTTCAGCACTTGAGTCCAGTAGTGCTGTAGTAGCTGGCATCTCCGTAGTAAGTGCACCAGGGATCCCTGTTCTCCACACCCCTGCCAACTATCTGCGCTACGTGCAGGATTGACCTTATGTATCCTCACTGGGGTGTAGTACCAGTATGTGGTTACTTTCGTTAGTGTTTCCGTCAGGGCAGTGTTTGTGGCTGTGTGCCTGGCTCTGTAATAGATCCCTTCCCTCTCTTTGTCACTCAATGTCCTCACCAAGTCCTACCTAACCCAACCCGCGTTATAGAGACACTCATTTTGCGTATTCAGCAGGGTGTAGAGTTCAGAGATAAGTTTTTTGTCTGAGGACTTGGATAAGAGCCATTTCTCATACTGAGTTAGTAGTCTGTGTGCGTTGGGTCTGTTTTGTGGTTGCAACGCCCAGTGTCGGAGTTGCAAGTAACTTCGGGCCATATGCATCAACACATTTTCCCATAGACACAGAATGGGCAAAACCCTTTGATACATCTGGCCCTTAATCTCTCAGTCTCCAGGATCCCATAGTCCGCTTTGACCTGCTCGAATGGGAGCACTCCTTCAACATCAAAGAGATGGCCTTGAGCCTGGCATTCCGAACTGAACCACTGTGTGAATCTGGCCTCCCCCACCCCCGGCTCAAACTCTGGATTATCAAATAGTGGAGTCAGGGGTGGGAGGGAAAGTTGTGAGATTATGACTTGTATTAGTCTGGTCCCACGCCAACTTTGTAGTCTGCGTGATCCGAGACAGGTATAGGTTTCGGGGCCTGTGTGACTTCTTGAGAAAGGGGATCTTTTGAAGTGAAGTTCCGGTCACTGCTCTGTCCTGGAACAGCCAGTGTTTCTCTGACTCCACTCCACCAAGTATCTCATCTGTGTTGCATAGAAATACAACTGGAGATCGGGGATCCCCAGACCCCCTCGCTAGGTGGAAGAAAACTAATGATTTTCCTCATCCGGGGTCTCCGGCCCTGCCATATAAACCGCTGGACTTCTGCCTGCTTCTTGAGAATCATGCCCGGGGGTGGCTGCAGGGGAAGAGTCTGGAATAAGTATAGGATCTTGGGAAGAACCATCATCTTAATCGCGGCTACTCTGCCTAGCCACGAGATCGAATGATGTTTCCACCGCAGGATATCGGTGCGAATCTGCCTAAGGAGGGTGCAATAGTTGACATCAGCAGTAGCTTGCGTGGTGTGAGCTAGCTGGATTCCTAAATAGGAGATGGAATTGTGAGACCACTGCAAAGGGTGTTGTTGCTGAAGTTGTTCCACCACCGGGAGGGAGAGGCTTAGTGACACCGACTTCTCGATGTTTATTTTGAAGCCCGAGGCCCTACCAAAAGCATCTAGTTCTTCAAGAAAAGTGCCCAGAGAGGTGGCTTGGTCGTCAAGCGTCGCCAGGACGTCATCCGCGTATAGACTTATAGCGTGTCTGACTCCCCCGAATGGCACTCCAGAGATACCTGGATGCGTGCGGATTTTCTGCGCCAGTGGTTCCATATATAGTGCAAATAGAAGGGTTCACAGGGGGCACCCCTGTCTTGTACCCAGTCCTTTCTGAAACGCGCCCAATGTATGGCCGTTGACTCTAACCTTCGCTGTGGGAAGGTGGTAACAATTTAGTATCTGGGTCCTCATTCTCTCCCCCAAACCAAAGTGTTTGAGTACCTGCTCAAGGTAGGGCCAGTGAACCCTATCAAAGGCTTTTTTGGCATCTATAGTCATCAGCATGTATTTGCCTGCAGCTCTGGACGCCTTCTCTATTATATGGAGTACCCTTTTTGGTGTTGTCGCTTGTCTGCCTTTGAGGGATGAACCCTGCCTGGTCGGGATCAACTAGGGCGTGCATGTGTGTGCTCAACCTGTGTGCCAGTATTCCTGTAAATAATTTCAGGTCCACATTTAGAAGGGAGATGGGCCGGAACGAGCTACAGTGTGTTTTGTCCTTCCCTGGCTTAGGGATAACAATAATTGCGGCCTCCAACATAGAAGGTGGGATCATACCGGGCTCTGCAAATGTGTTAAAAAGCCGCGTCAGGAGCGGAGCCACCACCGGACAAAATGTTTTATAAAAAGCTGAGGCAAAGCCGTCTGGGCCAGGGGATTTGACTAATTTTAGCCAGGAGATCACCGCTATTACCTCCTCGACCCAAATATCAAAAAACAATATTTTAAAGAGAAACATCCTATCATTTACATATGAATCTAGAAATTCATTTTTCAAGTAAGATTTATTTGCTGAAACCAGCCAGCCTGAATGAATGCTCAGTGGAATCTGGACAGTGTTCCAAATCAACTACAGTACTTTTCACGACAACCATGGTGTTTAGTACAGTGTCGAACCAAGGGTCTATCTTTCTTTGGCGCAGAACAATATTCCAAGAGTAAAGATATTTAACTCTAATGAACTTCAATGTAAAATCATGCCTCCCCTCCAAGTGTGGGCTGAAGTGCAGCATCTTCTGATATAATAAGGGAAATTATCAGTGGCAAGGGTATCAATTGCGCAAACCTATCAGTATCCCCAGGTAGATTACAAACAATCTTACGGTGCTCTAAGGAGAAAGGGTAGCCACCTATACCCTCAAATGTGAAGTGGACAAGGTCCACAACCAGAGCAAATATATATCCATCCCCTGAGTAACACCACATTCAAACAATAATACAAAAATGTTTGTGTTCTTCAGTTGTAGTGTTTTCTCTTTTTATTCTTCCATCATCACAGTAAGGGTTATGTTTGCATCTGCTGTAAACTGTACGAGTCTTTGGCAATTTAGTGCTAGATAATGGTAAATACAACTATTTTTATAAACTCATCACCTCACTGTATCTCATGGACAACACCTTGCAATTTCTATCATCACTTTATTCTCGCTACTACACATACCTACCTGCCATTTCTTACTACATCAATTTGGTCTTCCAAGATCAAAATTTAAGAGACTCTTCCCTACTTAATCTACCAACACTCCTCCTCCCTTTTCAACCCAACAAGTACCCGAATGATTCAAGTCACGTCTCTGGCTTTTCAACCATTTTAATTTTGAGTGGATTTCCACACTCAAATTCCCCTAATCTAGAATATTGATTAAGGAGGGAAGAACAAACTAAAAAATATAACTGATTCTGTCCGAGTTCCCATTTCTATTCCCTATGAATGCAATTTGCATTACTTTACAACATCAAATACTTCATGCAAAGACATTTGACTGAATTTAAAGCCATTTCATTACATTTGTCTCCAATTAATCATATTGCTATTCGGCCAACAATTCACATAAGCTATTGGAAAACATAGCTAGAAGTGATCATTATCAATTTAGGGTAGACAATAAAAGAGATCAGTTAAAGATACTGCAGGAATTGTTAGGAAAAGCAGTCATTTTCAAGTTGCACAGTCATCAATTGAATTCAAGCATGACAGACCTGTCCTGTTAATTGCAAAAACGTTTGAATTAATGAAAGTAAATCAATAGCTTATGAAGCTCCAAATGATACCCCAGGTTTAATGAAGAACATGAGTGTAGGAGGCTGGCTTAGTATATGGTGCACACTTATTTAAGAGAAGCACCTTGCACTAATCCAGGCAACCCTTATGGTGATTTTAGTGGTCTTAGACAACCATAGAAAGCTCTCTAAGTGGTAGCTGTGGATAGCAGCCTTTAGGCTTAGTCCAGAAGGAGTGTTAAGCAGCTTGTTTTACCAGAACTAATCATATAGTGAAGGTTAAACAAAAAAGAACCACACAGTGTACTTATAAAAATAGTTATATTTATTATACACGCTCACTAACACATTGGTATACCTCCTACCCGAAGATATCAACACAATACACACAATATTTCAAAGGAAAACAGGTAAGTAAGCACAAATACACAGTGGTCTCCAGGGGGACACCAAAACCATATGCTAAAGATGTGGAATGCGAACTGTGAATGAAGTCGAGACCTGGACCATAAGACTCAGAAGAGCTGGTGACCCAAGGAACCACTCAAGGTAAGTAACCAGGAACCCCACGGAGGCTGTGTGCAGAGTGGAAACACAGTCGCGTACTAAATGCAAGTCAATGGGAAAGTCGCGGTTGCAGTTTTTAAGAAGGACCCTTCCTAGTGGACCCTGAAGAAACACCGTGGAAGATGGAAGGTTGGAGAGTCACCCCACCAGTGGATACCCCAGGAATCAGGACACCTACACCAGGGAAGCTTGGTGCATAGGTGCGAAGTGACGTCGGAATCCGCCGTAGACCACAATGGAGGACTTCAGTGAAGATGCCGCACGCGAAGAAGGTGAAAGAGTCTGGTGGAATCCAAGGGTGAATTCTCGAAGAGGAGTACCTGCAAGCATAGGGGACAGAGTCTATGCCACTCGGGAGTGACCAGGAGGCATGAAAGACCAATGACAATTGATGACAGAAGATGCAGGAGTGATGACGGAGACCTTGTCGCTGTAGCTGTGAGGACCAGGCGACGCTGTGGAAGACCAGGAGCCATTCACGAGCTGTCCCACGTCCGAAGTCAAGAACCAGGGGATCGGTGTCCGGCGGGACCACCAACAAGCCTCGGCAGCAGCAACAGACGTGGAAGACAAAAAAGGTGCAGTGTTGGGAACAGCAAGGTCCGAGGGACTCACCAAGTGCAGGAGAGTCAGAGCAGGCCCAGAGCAAGCAGGGGAGCCTACTGAAGCCAAAGACCCTCAAGACGACCCACAGGCCGAAGGCACAGGAGTCACACTGGGACCTCGAGCAGCTCACCAAAGATGCAGGCCCACGGTGCAGGGGATGCGGTGAGGATGAAGATCTTGGCAGGAAGAGATGCTGAGGCTGGATCTTCTTGTAGCCCGAAGATCTCTGGAGGACAGTCAACAAGCCTTGGCAATGGCAAGTTGACACAGTGCACAGTGGTTCTGTTCTAGAGGTTCCAACGAGGGATACAGGCCTCAAACTTGCTGAGAAGACAGTGCAGGCCTCGAGGGAGTTGCAGAAGCACTAACTGTGTTTCTGAGCCTTTCGGAGTCTGTGGGACCTCAGGAGCAGCATACGGTCAGCTTAGTTGCGGTGCCTGCAGATGCAAAGGAGTGACTCCTTCACTAAAAGGGAGATTACGTCCGGTGTCCTTGATGCCCACAGACCTGGAGAAGAACCTGGATGAAGCACAGGCACAGACGATGCAGAAGACTGGCAGGACGACGATACCAGGAGCAGCAGGAGTCTTCCTTGATGCAGTCTTGGTTCCAGGCGAAGTCCAACGAAGTACAAGGTGCGCAGACAGTTGAAGTGGTTTCAGATTTGAATCTTGTCCCACCACGAACCTGAAGAGTCACCCACAGGTAAGCCCTTAAGTACCCTAGGGAAAGGGTTGGGGTGATTCAAGGATCCCTCCCAGAGAAGGGGCTGGACATAGGGGAGGATACTTCCATGCCCTTTGTCCAGTTTCGCACCAGAGCGGGAGACAACGGCTCCCTGAACTGGTTACGACTGGAGTATGCAAGGAGGACACCAAATGTGCCCTTCAAAGCAGTCTGGTGGCGCTGGCTAGTGCCCCCGCCCCAGCCGAATACACTAAGTCCTGGCTGGGAGATGGTCACACCTCCCTGTGACAGAAAGGAAAATGCTACTTACCAGTATGCATCTGTTCTTGGCATGTAGAGCTGCAGATCCTCACACTTTGCATTAGATCGCCATCTGGTGTGGGGCTCGGATGCTTGCACTTTGTTGTCTTCGAAGAAGTCTTTTGTAGTCATGTGATAGGTGACTCCTCCTTTGGACAATAGTGCGCATGGGCATCGACTCCATCCTCAGATTGTTTTTCGCCATAATGGGGAGTGATGGAGTTAGTAGAAAAGGATGTCCATGTGTGTATATCTAAATAAGATAGGACTGGAACACATACAGGTCCCGGGGAGGTGGGTGGGCGTGTGAGGATCTGCAGCTCTACATGCCAAGAACAGATGCATACTGGTAAGTAGCATTTTCCGTTCGAGGCATGTGAGCTGCAGAGCTCACACTTTGCATAGACTGTACAGCAGTATCTCCCCTAGCGGTGGTCACCTGTATGTGTTGCAGTAGTTTGAAAAAGTGTTCTAAGGACAGCTTGGCCCACAGAAGCTTTTTGCTTGGCTTGCACATCAACACAATAGTGTTTAGTGAAGGTGTGTGTTGTAGACCATGTGGCTGCCTTACATATGTCTTCTAGGGGGATGTTCCCTAAGAATGCCATGGAAGCCCCTAGTTTGCGTGTTGAGTGCGCTCTAGGGAGAATTGATCATTTGCGTTTGGCTTTTTGGTAGCAAATTTGGATACATTTAACAATCCACCTTGCAACACCAGCTTTTGAGATGGGGTTACCCTTATGTGGTGGAGAGAAAGCTACAAACAATTGTTTTGTTTTGCGAAATGATTTGGTTCTGTCAATGTAATACATTAGGGCTCTTTTGACATCCAGGGTGTGGAGAGCTCTTTCTGCTACAGAATCTGGTTTTTGAAAAACACGGGTAGTTCTACAGATTGGTTAAGGTGGAAAGGCGAAATGACTTTTGGAAGGAATTTTGGGTTTGTCCTGAGAACTATTTTGTTATGATGTATTTGTAAGAAGGGCTCTTGTATAGTTAAAGCCTGGATTTCACTCACTCTCCTGAGAGAGGTGATTGCAATTAGGAACGCGACTTTCCATGTAAGGAATTGAAGTTCACATTTATGCAGGGGTTCAAATGGTGGTCCCATGAGCCTAGTAAGTACTATGTTAAGATTCCACACTGGGGAAGGTGGTAATCTGGGAGGTATGATCCGTTTAAGGCCTTCCATAAAGGCTTTAATGGCTGGGACTCTAAAGAGTGATAAGTGTTGCCTGTTCTGTAGGTAAGCAGCAAGGGCCGCTAGATGCAGACGTATGGATGAGTATGCAAGATTACATCTTTGCAAATGTAGTAAGTAGCAAATGATGTTTTGCGTGGAGGCCTGTAATGGCTGGATATTATTGTTAGTGCAGTAAATAGCAAATCTTTTCCATTTTGCTGCATAGCAAGCTCTGGTAGTAGGGCGTCTAGCCTCTTTAATAACGTTCATACAGTCTGCCGGTAGGTTAAGGTAACCGAATTCTAGGACTTCAGGAGCCAGATCGCAAGGTTCAGTTGGGATGGATCTGGGTGCCTTATCTCTCCATGGCTCTGCGTTAGCATTGATGGGGAGAGGTGTAGTTTTTGATATGGGACTACTGATAGTTCCAGCAGTGTGGTGAACCACGGTTGGCGTGCCCATGTGGGAGCTACTAGGATCATTTTTAGAGACTGTTGTCGGAGCTTGCGTACCACAAGTGGAAGGAGTGGTAGTGGTGGAAAAGCGTACGCAAATCTGCCGGACCAGTTCATCCATATCGCATTGCCCTTGGACTGCGTGTGTGGAAACCTGGCGGCGAAGGTTGGGCATTTTGCGTTTTGGTGTGGGCGAACAGATCTATGTCTGGCTGGCCCCACATGTGGAAAAACGGTAGAAGAACTTGTGGATGTAGTTCCCATTCGTGAATCTGTTGTGTCTGTCGACTTAACAGATCGGCAATCTGATTGTGAACTCCTGGTAGGTGTTCTGCTAGAAGGTATATGTTCTGTGGAATGGCCCACCTCCAAATGTCCTGTGCCAGTTGGGACAGTTGTGGAGAGTGTGTGTCCCCCTGTTTTTGTATGTAGTACATGGCTGTGATGTTGTCTGTTCGGATCAGGACAGCCTTGTTTTGTACGTGGAGTTGGAAGGATTTGAGAGCTAGGAATATAGCTAGTAACTCCAGATGATTGATGTGGAGCAGCTTTTGTTGAGTGGTCCACTTGCCTTGTGTTGTATGACCCAACAGGTGTGCACCCCATCCTGTGAGTGATGCGTCCGTTGTCAGTACTATTTGTGGAACAGGCTCTAGGAACGGCCGCCCTTTGGACACATTTTTTGTGTTACACCACTGCAGAGAGCGATGTGTGCGGCTGTCCACCAACACCAGATCTGTAAGTTGTCCGTGAGCCTGGTTCCATTGGTGCGCTAGACACTCTTGTAGGGGACGCATTTGAAGTTTTGCATGAGGGACGATGAAAATGCAAGATGCCATCATGCCGATTAGTTGCATGAATACTCTGGCTGGGAGAGAGTGTTGTATTTGAAACCTGGTGATGAGGGTTTGTATACTGGCTATCCTGGCTGGGCTGGGATAAGCTAAGGCTGTGGAAGTGTTTATTGTGGCTCCTAGATATTGATGTATATGGGATGGTTTGGAGGTGCGACTTGGTGTAGTTGATTGTGAACCCCAAGTTGTGTAGTGTTTGTATAGTTTGATGAGTGTGTTGGACACACTGGTTGAATGATCTGGCTTTGATGAGCCAGTCGTCCAGGTATGGGAAGACATGTATTTGCTGTCTTCGTAGGTGTGCTGCTACTACTGCAAGGCATTTGGTAAACACTCTTGGAGCAGTGGTGACTCCGAATGGAAGTACTTTGAACTGGTAGTGCTGTCCATCGAGTACGAACCTTAGATACTTCCTGTGAGCAGGATGTATGGGAATGTGGAAGTAGGCGTCCTTGAGGTCGTGTGGCAAGGAAGTCCTCTTGTTGTAGTAAGGGAAGCACTTGTTGGAGAGTGATCATGTGAAAATGATCCGAATGTATGTACTGATTGAGGGGTCTGAGGTCTAGAATAGGCCTTAGAGTCCCATCCTTTTGGGGATTAGGAAATACAGGGAGTAAACCCCTGTGCCCTGGTGTTTTAGAGGGACTGGTTCTATGGCGTGCTTTTGAAGCAGGGAAAGAACTTCTTGCTTTAAAAGCATGAGATGGTCCGCGGACATTGGACGCTGCCTGGGTGGTATGTTTGGGGGGGCAGCTGTAAGTTCTAGGCAGTAACCATATTGGATAATTTGTCTCACCCACCTGTCTGTTGTAATGAAGTTCCAGACAGGTAGGAACTGTGCTAGTCGTCCCCCGACAGGAGTGGAATGGTCGGGGGGAAGTGGAGGGAAGTCACTGTTTAGGAGTGGGGGAGGTACGGGTGTTGGTACTACCTCGGCCTCTGCCCTTACTGTTGTTGCCTCGGTAACCACCTCTAAAGTATCCCCTATTGGGAGATGTTTGGGTGGTGTTTCTGTAAGAAGAGGAATTGTCTGTGTTGGTGTTCCTAGAGTCTCCTCTGTAGAAGGAGCGGCGAAAGGAGCCACGTTGTTGTGGAGACTGCAATGCTCCCATTGATTTGGCAGTGTCAGTGTCCTTCTTCATTTTTTCAAGTGCCGTGTCTACAGCCGGACCAAAGAGTTGGTTCTGATTAAACGGTTGGTTTAAAATGGTGGTTTGAACCTCTGGCTTGAAGCCTGAAATGCGTAACCAGGCATGCCTTCTGATGAGAACGCTGGTGTTAACAGACCTAGCGGCGGTGTCGGCCGCATCAAGGGCACACTTAATGGACGCATTGGAGATTAATTTGCCCTCCTGAATGAGATCATTTGCCTGCGTCTTGTACTGGTCAGGTAGGTGTTGCAATAGGGTTTCTAGCTGGTCGTAGTGGGCCCTATCGTATCTTGCCAGCAGTGCCTGGGTGTTGGCTATGAGCCAGTGATTGGTGGCTTGCGCAGCCACTCGTTTGCCAGAGGCATCCAACAATTTTGACTCCTTATCAGGGGGCAGAGCGTCCCCTGAAGTCTGAGAATTAGCCCGTTTACGAGCATTGGAGACGACTAAGGAGTCAAGAGGGAGCTGGCCTTTGATGTAGGCAGAGTCATCAGGGGCAGGTCTATATTTTTTGTCGATCCTAGGGTTCAGAATCCTGGCCCGTACAGGATCTTTAAATATCTCAGGAGCATGTTTGATGACTCCTTTAATCATGGGCAATGTCTGTACAGTTCGTTGAGACTGTTCGAAGGTATCTAAGAGGAAATCTTCCTCTGGTGGGTTGGTGTGTATACGTACCCCATGAAAGACAGCAGCCCTGTAAATAAGTTGCCCAAAACCGGGGGCGTGGCTTCGCGGCGAAAGAACATGGCCGCCTGTTAGAGCGTCTCCGAAGCCCCCTCTCCTGCCCCATATATCCGACCCAAATATCCGAACCTCCGGTGCTAGAATCGCGCGCCGGAGGTGTAGCGGTACACATTGCCGTGATCCCGGGTGCTGGCGGTCCCCGGAAAGCGGAGAAATCCCGCCCAGAATTTGCAGCCTTCAGCCCTGGGGAAGCCGGGACCTCGAGTGGGCACGTCTGCCTGACGGGGTGCCTGGAGCGACGGCAAGACCTCCCCCGCATACATCCACGGAGGGACGCAGGCAACTGAGGCGGAGGGGCATTCACACCTTGCCATAGCCTACGTGGTGGGGCGCTGCCCGACGGAAATACGGCCTGAAGACTACCGGTGGGGCCGGCTGCATCGGAGCCAGTCCCGGAGCACTGACCTGAGGGACTCGACCGATCGGCGGATGTAAGGTACATCGGCGCGCAGGGGTGGAGGAGGTGACTGACATAAGCCCAGCGCCGGCGAGTGCGCCTGAGATTGGACCTGTGGCCAGCATTATCGGGGGCCCCCCCCTCCCCCTGGCGGTGCGGAGCGGGCCCTAAGCCAAGTGTGCACACGGAGCCTACCCCTCGGCGCCTGCAAGAGGTCCACCGTTAGGTTGCGGAACAAGCATTCGACTACACAGTCTGTTACCGGGAGGAATATACTCGAAGGCCCACAGTTACGGCGAGGTGAGAAAGGCACAAGCCGAGCAGAGCCCCCGGAAACTGCGCAACGCGCTGGCGGCGCGGGCCCGGCCCTGATCATGGCTAACCCGAGAAGTACGAAAACGTCTCAACAGAGCAAGCTGGACCGCTACACCTGCCCAAGGGCGGAATTGCCCGAACGAAAGGGACCTGGCGACACACAGCAAGGAGGGACAGAGCACGATCCCCCAGAACCCACTATGAAAGACCTGATGGCGGCGATCACTGGAGTGCGCACATCTATAGACAACCTCTCCTCGGAAGTGACGCTGATTAGAGCTGACCTTACAAAATACAGGGAGAAAGTCAAGCAGCTGGAGATCACCACCACGAATTTAGTAGAGGACACCTCACAACTGCGGAAGGACATTGTGGAACTCAAAGCGTTCCGTAAAATCGCTGAAGACAAGCTGGACGATTACGAGGGGCGCTCGAGACGCAATAACATACGCGTTATTGGAGTGCCGGAGAAATCGGAGGGGCCCGCTGCTGACCTGTTCATTGAACACCTGGTGACGACAAAGCTACAACCAAAGGTACTGTCCAAGCTGTTTGTGGTGGAGAGGGCGCACAGAGTACCTGGGGACGCCCAAAACCGGGAGCCCCCCCCATCCCATACTGGCCAGGCTATTAAACTACAGAGACAGAGACACGATCCTACAGGCCGCCAGGGTCGCCCCGCCGATAAAAGTGGATAACTCAGAACTCGCCTTCTTCCCTGACTTTACCCAGGCAGTACAGATGCGTCGACGCTCTTTCCTAGAAGTCAAACGAAAACTGCGTGATAAGGGCCTTAAGTACGCTATGCTTTTCCCGGCGCGTCTGCGAGTTGAGGCGGAAGGAAAAGCGCATTTCTTCGACCAACCTGAGTTGGTTTCTGACTGGCTGGACGGCTGGAGGACCACACCGGAACGGAACCCAAACAACCACTGAACACTAAGAACTGCCTTTCTTGATTTGAAGCTTGAATGCTCTATTCCGTATGTTCCTCCCAAATATAGAACAAAATACGCAACCTCTTAAAGGCCTGAAGACCTTGACTAAGAATCTCCGGTACTAAAAAGATGGATCAATTTGTCACAGGGCGCAACACCACAGAAAAGTACCTATGTCTAGTGATGGCAGGAGGGGGGACCAGAGGGGCACCGAGGCCTCCCCTCATTTTCTTCTATTAGTACACGTTGGGCGACAGGCACTCTGCATTTGATTAATATGGGTAGTTTGGAGCCCAGAGTGCAGGGGAGCAGGGTGGGGGGTTGTTGGGAGGGATTATTATGTTTTATTGTTTTTCTTTGTTTGAGTTTTCTCAATGGTACAGTCCGGATTTGTGCAAGTAACAGTCAATATGCGTCAATAAGACATCAATGGGTAAGCAATGGAATAAGGAAGTCAAAATATTAAGTTGGAATGTGAACGGGTTGGGGGACAAAAGCAAGAGAAGTGTAGTATTGCAATATATTAGGAGATTGTCGCCAGACATAGTAATGCTTCAGGAAACACACCTGGTGGGTAACACATGCAGGGCCATGCATAGATGGGGCTACGCAATGGTGGCACATGCAGGTTTCGCATCTAACTCCAGAGGGGTGGGCATCCTGCAAAAGAAATCATTCCCCCTGACTCGCACGTCCACCTATACAGACGACCGTGGTAGATATGTCGGGATCACGGGCACTTGGGAGGGCCGAACGATCACATTCATGTCCATCTATGCTCCCCCGGGGCTGCAAGCAGCAACCTTTGCAGACCTAAGCGCCGTGTTGATAGCACTGCCACAGGGACACCTAGTGCTCGGGGGTGATTTTAATTCAGTAATTTCGGGCTCCCTAGACAGACACCCACCCCGCACACTCCCACATACAGCGCATTCTTTTTCCAGTTTCCTAGAGGCAATGGGGCTGGTGGACGGGTGAGAACCCATAATCCTTGATAAGATTCAATACACCTTCCATTCAGGGGCACACAGCAGCTTCTCTCGCCTGGACTACATAGTCATCCCGGCTGCTCAGGTGATGGAAATCCAGGAGATCAGACATCTGGCTAGAGGTATTTCAGACCACTCCCCGATCTGGGTCCATATGGCCCTAGAGAGCGCACAAGTAGGACGCATTGCCCCTATCAACCCATGGTACTTAAAACACCCCAAAATACGCAAGGACCTCACTAAAGCCGTAGATAACTACTTCCTAGAGAACGAAAATTCGGTAGACTCCCCGCAAATACTATGGGAAGCCTTTAAAACGGTGATCAGGGGCCAGGCACTCTCTCTGATTGCGGGAACAAAAAGAGAAAACATAAAAGACGTATCGGATGTAGAACACAAACTTTATCGGCTGGAACAAGAAGTGAACACTGACTCGTCCCCTGAAATTCTCCATACACTTCGCCTCCGACAGGCAGAATACCGAGCGCTGGTCACTGACCGCGCCAAAATAATGGGGCAAAACAGGCTGGGCCGGATCTATGAGTGGGGGGATAAGGCTGGAAAGCTTATAGCCTGGCTAGAAAAAAGAGAACATGCTAATCGGCTGGTTCCAGAAATCAGGAGCTCGGATGGCTTCCCCATAACTGACCCCCAAGACATAGCCGAACAGTTTGCAACACACTTTCACACAGTATACAGCGCGGTGAGCCCACACACTGAAGAGGAGTCCACGGAACTCCTACAGGATATCTCCCTCCCAGGGCTATCAGCCACTGATCGGGAATACTTGGATAGTGAGCTCTCCCACGATGAAATAGCGGCTGCAATCCGAGCGCTCCACTCGGGTAAGGCCCTTGGCCCCAATGGCATCCCGATTGAGCTCTACAAACTCCGTCCGGATAAGTTGGCCCCGTATTTGAAAACTATGTTCGAAGACAGCCTTGAAGGGGGATTGCTACCCCCAGATCAGAGAATAGCAACCATAGTTACAATCCACAAGGAAGGGAAGCCCAAAACAGACTGCGCCTCCTACCGTCCTATCTCGCTGCTCAACGCAGAACCAAAAATCCTTGCCAAATTACTAGCCAACAGGCTGATTAAAGTAATAGGGGACTTAGTGCATCCTGATCAATCCGGGTTCATGCCAAGGAGGAACACGGCGTTAAATCTGCGTAGAGTGCATGGAGTGTTGGGAAGGGTGCCGACCATACGAGAAGATGCAGTCATCGTCTCCCTAGACGCCACAATGGCCTTCGATACACTTGAGTGGCCCTATCTATTTGCCGTGCTTAAAAAACTGGGATTCGGAACGAACTTTAGACGATGGGTACGATTACTATACGCCACACCTATGGCACAAGTGGTAGTGAACAACAAAAAATCTGAGGCCTTCACACTTGGCCGAGGGACACGGCAGGGATGCCCTCTATCTCCTTTACTCTTCGCTTTGGCCCTGGAACCGCTTGCCGCATGGATCCGCAAAGACGTGAGGATCCGTGGAATGCGATGGTCGGCAGATTGGGAAGACCGTATTTCCCTATACGCGGACGACATCCTTCTATACCTCACGTCACCTCAGAGATCCCTCATCGTAGTATTTGATATCCTATCCGTATTTGGCCGATTCTCTGGGTTCCGTATCAACTGGCAGAAATCTCTTCTGTACGTCCTCTGTGGAAACTCTCCGCCCCTTCCCCGGCACTGCCCCGTCCCAATAGCAATAGACGGATTCAAATATCTGGGTGTATTTGTCTCCCTAGACCGCACACTCCAATATGCTCGGAACCTGGCTCCCCCACTGCAAAGACTCAAAAGTGACATTGCACACTGGAAGACCCTCCCGCTTTCTCTCCTGGGCAAAGCGGCCCTTTTTAAAATGCTGTCCTTACCCCGCTTCCTATACGCACTGCAGAACTCGGCAAACCCTGTCCCAAATACGTACTTCACAGAAATAGAAGGACTCCAGCGAGACCTGCTTTGGAATGGAAAGCCACGTATTGCTCTGCAAAAACTCACGCTCAGCTGGTATGACGGCGGAATTGGACTGCCGGACATTAAAAAATACTACTGGGCAGCACAACTGGTAGCAATAAACCATGGCACCTATGGGCAGCCGGACAACCCGGGGTTTACTATGGATAAATGGATTCTCCCAAACGGGACATATGCCAGGGCACTGTACTCCAAACCAAATAGGTTCCCACTCACGGGTCCAACCAACCACACAGTTAAAATTTGGCATTCGGCAACCAAATCGTTGGGATGGCACAATAAATTAACTCTCGCCACGCCACTATGGGACTCCCAAAAACTTGGTGACCTAAGAAAATCCAAGGGCTTTAGCAAATGGGACTTAATTGGCATCTCTCTCATCAGAGACCTTTGGGGTAAAGAGGGTGTACAAAAATTTGAAGCCCTACAGGGTCAATATGCCCTTGCGGATTCCGAGCGTTTCCGGTACCTGCAGGTCCGACACGCACTACAAACAGTATTGCCCAATGACACGGCTCCACCAGACGCCTCCCCACTGGAGGATAGGATATTGGATGGGCACTTACCTGAAAAAGCCATCTCCCTAACCTATCGAAAACTCATCCATAATATGGAGAATCCCCTACAATCGCTACGAGAAAAATGGGCGGGGGACGGGGTGGAAGTAGATGAGGAAGACTGGCAGGTAGCGGTCTCCTCCCCCAGAACTGTTGCTATTTCTGCACGTCTTCGCCTGGTGCAACTAAAGGTACTTCATAGAATATACATGACAGGTCCCCGATTGATGCACATGGGCTTTTCAACGGATGGGTCTTGTAGGAGGGGATGCACCCAGCTGGGCACATTCATCCACATACTGTGGCAATGCGAACAGATCCAGGAATATTGGCGCAGGATACACGAGGTAATGAGCATAGTAACGGGAGTCGAACTCACACCACAAGCCCCTAGATGCCTCCTCAGCATCTGGGAACCCACTGACCTTACCACACACGCCACAATATGGGCCACACTCGGATACATAGTGGCCAAGAGAAACATTGCGCAGCTATGGGGGGCTACAAAGGCACCTACGTGCACTGACTGGGAAAGAGACCTGGATTGGTGTATGCTGCGGGAAAAAACGGTGTATATGACAAGAGGTTGCCCGCGCAAATGGTCTAAGATATGGGCCCCCTGGAACGAATACCGAGGCAATATATGCACTCCTCCCCGATTACTGGAGTCTGATGATCCCCTCTCCCCTTGAATTCCAATGTATTATCTTGTAATATTTATGTGTATAATTGAACTCACAGTACTTCCTTCAAGTGAAATATGTGGAACTGTACCATGTTTTGAAAATTGTTCAATAAAAAGTTATAAAAAAAAAAAAAGTTGCCCAAAACCAATGTTATAATCTGGGGGAGATGGTTTTGTGGGATATGGTGGAGGGCTTGGGAGGTCTGGAAGATCTATGGGCTCATTGTAGCCCCAATCGTCCTGTGGTGGGTCATCTGGGTCTAGGAAAACGTCATCAGGGTCACCACCATCCCCCATGTCGTCCTGATAGTCATGTGGTGGAGATGTTACAGGCTGAGGCGGTGTAACAGGGATGTAGAGAGGAGGGGTGTTAGGTGGAAGGACAGGGGAAGAAGGAGGCATAGGGGAAGTAGCAGAGTCCTTTTTGACAGGGACAGGCTCGTGGCGTGGCACAGTAGTGACATGTCCAGTTTTAGGGTTAATGTAAAGTTTATGTTGTTTAGGATCGATAGGATCCGGTTGAAACAGTTCCTCCTCCTGGAGATTTGGCTTCGGCGCCGATTTTTTCGGTTCCGAGCGCGTTGATGGTTGCTTGGTGTGCTCTTTGGGCGTGGAAGAGTCCTTCGGCTTGGCAATTGGCTCCGACAGCTTTGGCTTAGGGGCTGTGTCGTGGAGCCTTGGTTTCGACGCCGACTTATCCGTATGCTTGGAGGCGGGTTTTGGGACCGAGGTGGATTTCGGAGCCGAGTGTTCCTTTGGCTTCGGCGCTGAAGGTGCCGGTGGAACTGATACATGCGGCTTGGTCGGTGCCGAGGAACTGGAAGGCTTTAGTCTTTTCTTCGGTGCCGAGCCAGAAGGCGGGGCGTCCAAAGCATGTTTTCGGTCGCGACTGGGGCCAGCAGGCGAAGTCTTGACCGGTGCCTTCTGTTTTGATGGGGGGGTTGGGGCAGGGGCAGTAGTACTCACTCGTTGCCCAGGAGTGATGGAACCGTCTGAGTCCTCTGCCTCCGACACAATGGTTAGGTCTTCGGAATCTTCCTCCGGGACATCGGGGCCCTCGTTGAAGATGTCGACAGGTTCTGGAGCGGACCGTTGCGCCATAACGTGTCTTCGAGCTCGACGATCCCGAATGGTCTTTTTCGAGCAGAAGGAGGCGCAAGCTGGGCAGGTGGCCTCGTTGTGGTCGGGCGAGAGGCACAGGTTACAGACCTCGTGATGGTCACTGTGGGGGAACTTTGCTCCACACTGGGGGCATTTCCGGAAAGGCGTCCTTTTCATTAGCTGTAGGCCTTACGGCGTCGATGGGCCCAGCGGCCCGCGTCGACGGCTGGAAAGGGGATCGAAGAAGAGACGCGTCGAGATGGTGATATCGATAGAAGTTGTAGAAGGTTTGAAGTATTGAAAAAACAGTAGAAGTAAGTTTCGAAACCGGAGTATCGAAAGTTGCATCCGAACCCGATGGCGGAAAAAAAACAATCTGAGGATGGAGTCGATGCCCATGCGCACTATTGTCCAAAAGAGGAGTCACCTATCACATGACTACAAAAGACTTCTTCGAAGACAACAACAAAGTGCAAGCATCCGAGCCCAACACCAGATGGCGATCTAATGCAAAGTGTGAGCTCTGCAGCTCACATGCCTCGAACACCTATTTTTCTACCTTCCCCTGCTCGAGCTCAGCAGCAGGAGGGAAGAATCTTGTCTGTGGTCAGCAGCAACACTAGCTTGCTGTTGGACCCTGAAAGGCTGGTACCGAGAATACAGGGGGGCTCCCTAGGGGAGCCCCCCAGTAAATGGGATCTTACATTCAGCAATAGAATCGGTGTTGGTGTAGGATTTCAACATGTTTGGTATCAAACATGACCGGTTTCGGTGCAGCCAATATATAGTTAGACATCTCGTAATCGACTTGATGTCCACTATATGTATTAAATGGCTGACAGCACTTACAAAGCCTGGAGAATCGACTCCGGAGTTTGTAGAGGGGCCTTGCTCATGCAGGGGTACCCTCACACTTGTAATGAAGCACCCTGCCCTCAGGACTGAAGAGCCTGCCATAGGGGTGACTTATAGGTTTTAAGTGAAGTGACCTCAGATATAAGGAACCATATATCTGTTGTAAGTGGTGCTAGCACCAGCTGCAATGGCAGGCCTGTAGTTACAGTTTGAGTGGTCTCTCATGGGTGGCATAATACATGGTGCAGCCCATGGGAGACCCCTGGTGTACCTATGCCCTAGGTACCTTATTACCATATACTAGGGACTTACATGGGTACAATAGTAGCCAATTGGGAAGGCACCAATATACAAAATAAAATGACAATTAAAAAGGGATGCCAAATGTAATCAATTACTGTGATATATGTGTACAATGTATTTCTATCTATCACAGTTTGCTTATATTATCATTTGCATTTGTTGTTATTTGAATTGCTTCTCCAGCCTGCTTGCCTGTTTGGGTGGAATGTAGACTGCCTTGGAGGAACTGGCTGGCTGGAATGCTGAGTGGATGGAGTTTCTTTCCTCGGAAAATAAATTTGGAGTTCATCATACCCTGGCCCCTTGGATTACTTTGGTCTGACTCCTGAACTTCACAATTACTTCAAAAGGCAGGAATCAAATAGAACAAATTGATTTACAAGTTAGAGTTTCATTATAAGCCATTTGCAACTGACGAAGAAGTCCCTGTAGAGATATTATCTGCTAATAAAATCGCCACTCATCGATACAATGATTACTTAAATGGGGAAATGAAAAGGGAAAGGGGAATTGATCATCAGGCCATTGTTCAGCCACAGTTTGGTTTAGTTTGTGAAATGTTGATTCACCTGAATCTCAAGCAAAATTATTAATCCACAAATAGAGTGATCTAGATCTGAGTAAGCAAAACACGGATTGCCAGTCGGAGTACAAAGAGTTACAACTCCTCGGTGGTAGTGAAGGTTCCACTAAAGTTACAACCCACAGAAGTTTGAAGTTAGGGACACACTGAAAATAAGGTTTGAGAATATAAGAGAAAAAAGGGAGTTTAACTTTGAAAACTACAGTCAGCTGAATCCTCTCACTGCCTCCTTTGCTGAATGGCTAACAAAACTTAAGATTAAATTGGAGTGGGACGGTTATGAACCTCTAAAGATTGATATGATCCAGCTATATTTTACTGAAGGGAAGCGCAACAAGGGGGGTTTGGGGGTCAGCCGAGCATCGTGAGGTCTGCCTCCCGGGCAGATTGGGAGGGGGAGGGGCTGGCCAGGGAGCGGCCATTTTTTAAGATACTTTGGGCTACATTGGGATTAGCCCAATTGTAGCCCAATTTTGGAATTATAGCCCAATAAGTATATAGGGGGTTTTCGCGCTTTCCGAGCCACCATTTTAGGTTTGGTGACCTGGTGGCTGGGAGCGCTGCGCAGATTAGGTTTTTTATTAGGGCCTAGGTGAGGTGTTTCTGGTGGTTAGCGTTGTTTAATTTTGGCGAGGTTGGAGTAATAGTGAGGATGGCTGGTGCTGATTTCCGTGTCCTTGAGGCGGTCCGTTTACTTAGCGAGGCCGGCCGGCTGGACCTCCTGATGCCGGAGGCCCCTGGTGGTGCGTGCCCGGTGAGGCGCGCGTCCGCCGGGGTGGCGCCCGCCGTCGCGGCTTGTTCGCCCCCCCCCGGAAAGCGGCGAGAGGCAAGGTTAGTGGGAGGGGCTGCGCAGATGTAAGGAGCGCGGCCCCGTCGGGCGGGGGTAGCTCGCGTGGTGCTCGGGGGGGCCTGTGGTTTTTGGTGAAAGGCGGTGGGGCACGGCGGGGGAGCGTGTCCCGCTTCTCCCCGCCGAGGTCTCCAGCCGTTGGGGGCCGCTGGTATGCGAAGAGAGCGGCCCCGGGTGTTGATGTTGGCGCGTAGCAGTGGGGCAACGCCGAGAAGCAGAGCGCGGCCCCGGGGGATCTGGGGGGACGTCGCGAGCCCATGGAAGGAGCGGGGAAATTAACTGTGGCAAGCGGAAGGTCTCGGCGAGGGAGCGCGTCCCGCGCCTCCCCGCCGAGGTCTCAGCAGGAAAGGGGCCGCTCATGTGTGAAGAGAGCGGCCCCGCGTAGAGGGAGTGGGGAGGAGCAGACACAGCAGGCCGTAGCTGCGCGTGGGAGCGCCGGCTCAGCGCGCTCAGTGGAGCGGGGGGCAGGTTCTGTTCAGCCTGGGCAGGAGGGGCTGTCTGGGGTGTTGGTTAAGGTGACAGGGGAGGGGGTGGGGCTTGGGAGGGTGCAGGAGGTGGTTTGGGGAGGGGACAAGTGGAGGAGGTAGCGGGGGAGTAGGGGTTGGGAGGGGGGGCGTTTCCCCATTGTTGTTGGAGTCAGAGGGGAGTGAAAAGGATTGGGAGGGCCTGGACATTTTCGCTTCCTGGGCGGAGGAGGTTGGGGGTGCGCATTGGGAGGGCAGGGTGGAGGGGTGCGGCAAGGGAGCTGGTTCACCGGTCTCGGTGGGTGAAGATCAAGGGTTTTCGTTGAAAGGTGCCTGTGGTGGGATGAGGGGGGAATCGGGGGAGGGCCGGTTCCCCGAGGAGGCCGGGGCGAGTTGGTTAGTTAGGCAGGGGGCGGCTGGTTTGGAGTGGAGTGATGGGGAGGGGGATGTTGGGGACGTGGAGGAGGTGGTGAATCTTAGCGCGGTGGGGCGGGCGTGGGTGGGCAGCACGTTAGGGGCCGGCAGTAAGCGGAGCTGGGAGGGGAGGGAGAAGAGGGGTAAGCCCAGCACACCAGACCATCCTTTTCTTTTTCAGGCGGCGGAGCAACGCGCAGAGCATCGCGGGGTGCCAGACTTAGTAGGGCTGGGAGCGGCCCGTTGGCACCAAGGAGAATGGAGGGTGGAGCCTCGCGCGGCGTACCCAGTACCGGCAGGGGATCCCGTCGCGGCTGACATATGTAGGCCCAAGGCGGGCTCGCCGGCCCCACCACCCACTGGGCCTCCACGGTCCGGGGGACATCGCGGAAGGAGGAGCGACGAGGGAGATCTTATGTTTGTTTCTAGGAGGGTGCAGTCGGCACCCCCGGCCGGGAAAGTCGGTGGTTCCAGGGAGGAGGAACTGGATTATGAAGATCGCATGGAGGAGGGGGAAGTGAGGGAGGTAGAAGGAGAGGGGGGGGCCCGAGTAATGTTGTGCATAGTGTTTTTCAGGTGTCACGACGCCAGGCGAAGCCCACGGGTCGGACATCGCGTTGGGAGGAGAGGTCGGCCTCTTTGTCAGGACGTACAGTGGAACGATGGGCGGAATCCTTGGTGCCAGGTAAACAGGGGGCGCGCTTGGGTCCTGTAATGGTGTCGGTGGGTGTGGGAGGCGCTGACAGGGAGGGGGGGTAGGGGGTAGGTTGAGTAAGGGTGCGTATGTGGTAGATGTGAGTGTGGGGACGGATGACCCAGGTAAGGGGTCATTAGAGGGCGCAGGTAAGGCGTCCGGGAGTACAGACGACAGTGTGCCGGACAAGAAGGTGACGGTTGACATATCGACAGGGGATACAGAGACGAAATTGGAGAGTAAGGAGTTAAAAATAAAACGGTTGCCTTACATGGGTGTCACTAAGCCATTGGGCGCGCATTTAATGCTGGCCACTAAGGAACGTATATGGAAGGGTGAATATGTGGAGGTCCTTAAACTCCTTCACAGAGAAGTTAGGGCTAAGGAGGGGTCTAAGGAGGAGGAATTTGAGTTGGCCAAAAGGCCGAAAGTACCTTTGACGATTGAAAATTGGACGGCGGCATTCCTTATATATGCCAGTGTGTACTGTGAGAAATACCCAGAGAGGTCTGTGGCCATGTTCAAGTACATGGACGTGATTAGGAAGGCCCAGATTACTGGGGGCGGGTATGCATGGGCACAATATGATGAGGAGTTTCGGGCACGCATGGCGTGGGACCCGGAGGCTAAATGGGGTGAGTTGGACACTGACTTATGGCAACACACGATGGAGCTAGCGGGGTCTGGGAAAACCATTTTCACGGCCAGCGGGCTCCCGCTCCTTTATCGGCCCTTTCTGGGGTGCCCCACCCGGGGAGGGGTGGGGGGAGCGGGAAGAGGACAGGCGGGTGCAAAAGGGGCCTGCTGGGACTACAACAAAGGTTTGTGCACTCGGGAGTACTGCAGGTTCAGGCACGACTGCTCGGGGTGTGGAGACAGGCATGCGTTGGTCAATTGTTTGGGGGGGGGAGGGGGGAGAGGACAGGGTCAGCAGCAGGGGAACCAGCAGTGGCAGGCAGGAGGGTTTAAGACAGGGAATCAGCAGCAGCAACCGCTCGCGGGAGGGCGAGGAGCTAGGGGGCCTGGGCCAAAAGGCTCGTACTCCGGTTAGAGTTGACAACTTGATTGCAGCCTTACAGGGGTATACTGACATTGAGGCTGCAGAACGTTTGAGGGTGGGGTTTCTGGAAGGGTTTAGACTGGGGTACGACGGATCTAGGTTAAGACGTTGGGCAGACAACTTGAAGTCAGCAAAGGAGAACCCTACTATAGTACAGGACAAACTGGATAAGGAGGTGCGGGAGGGCCACATGGCGGGACCCTTTGAGGATTGGCCTCTAAAAAATTTGATTGCGTTACCCATTGGAGTGGTGCCGAAAAAAGAACAAGGACAGTTTCGCCTAATACAACACTTGTCGTGGCCTGAAGGGGGTTCAGTGAATGATTTCATCGATGAGCGGGAGGCCACTGTGTCATATTCATCTGTTGACGTAGCCATGTCACTGGTAGTGACCGCGGGCGCAACGGCGATGATGGCAAAGTGCGACATAAAGTCGGCTTTCCGGCTGCTTCCAGTCCACCCAGATGATTGGGATCTGTTGGGTATCCAGTTTAACGGTCACTGGTACGTGGACAAAGCATTACTGATGGGCTGTTCCATGTCTTGCGCACTTTTTGAATGCTTCAGCACGTTCCTACAATGGTTGTTTGCGGAACGGACGGGTCACCAAGGAGTCACACACTACCTGGATGACTTTTTCTTTGTGGGCACCTCAGACTCCACGGACTGCCAGAAAGCGCTGGACAGTTTCAATGAGATCATGAGGGAATTGGGCGTGCCGTTGGCACCAGAAACAAGCATTGGCATAGCCAATAGGTCTCGCCTTTGGGACCTTATAAGTATTTAGTTATCTAGCACAATATCCTTGGTGCAACAACATCAACTGTTGCATGGCTAAACACTTATAAGGTCCCAAAGGCGAGACCTATTGGCTATGCCAATGCTTGTTTTAAATACGGAATTGGCAGCTCAGCCAAGTTTCCCAAATCCCTGCGTGATGAACTCCTCCCTGTCGATGTACTTCTTTGAATTCTGGGACTTGCAGACTTTGATAATAAAACTTGCTCTACAAGTCCTGCTCTTGGTAGGAAAAAAATAGAGCCAAGAGCCCTCTAAAATAAAGCACTGTCATTTATTTAAATATATTTAAAAAAAAAAAAAATCTGGGAGTCATGTGACCAGTCACCTCGCTGCAACGTAAACGCTATGGAAAAAAAATATTTCCAGCAGTTCGCAGGGATTCGCAACGAACATCAAAACCAGATATTGCAGGTTTATATGCCTTATGTTCCTGGCGATCGTCTTTCTAGCATTTAACATCGCCACCAAATGAAGAACGATAAAGAATCCCGTTGCGAAATGGCCGCGGTTGAGACGTCGGACTAAATAGATTGGGAAGAACCTCTGTGGAAATTACTAGAGCTCCCCATACCAAGATGGCCACTGTAGCATGCGCATTGGCTTCGTTTAGATAGCAGTTCTAAGCTTGTATTTTTCTGCCACACGGAGTCCTTCCCCACACGCCGTCTTGTAGTTTGACATCAGTTCCGGCCTGAGGTCAGCTCAGTTCCCATCACGGGTTTAGAGACTGTTTTGTTTTTAGTTTCGGGCTGCCTGTCGTTGCAGCCAGGACAACTATAACCGGAGCACCTAAAGGATGAAAGGGCAGGGTGAACCAAGTAGCGCTGCCGGACAGCGTTCAGAAGAGCACCTGGGGACATGGTGAGGTTGGACTTGAAGGAGAGAGACTCACATCCGCGAGGGCAGAAGAGCTGTCAAATACAGGACGCTGGGTTTCACAGATACTGGGGTGAATTAAGGTCGGGTGTTCAGGGGGGCATGCAGGGGTGGCAGACATCTAGCCGGTAACATCCAAAGTAAAGCACCCAAAGTGTCGTGGGTATTGGATGTCACTCATCCGGGGCAGTGGGGTGTCACATCTACATAATTGCACAGGCAACCCATTGGCAGACGTTAATCTTTCAGGAGTTCAGGCTGTGGCACGCGAAGACTTAAGTAGTGTAACATTTAGAGTGTCACTCGCTTTTCGGGTGTCTGATCCATTGAGGTAACAAGCATTGGCCGTGCGAGACGCGCTCTGTGGTGGGGGAGGGGGGGAGGAGCGGGAGTGGCCGCACAGTCCCGAGAAGCGCTCTGGGGAGGGGGAGGAGCAAGTGACATCAAAGGCAGATGGCCTGGAGCATGCGAGAAAAGCGCGTTACTGTGCGCGTACTCGCATGCTCTAGGCCAGCCAAAAGTTGTGGTCGCATTTCTGCAAGCCCACACTACAAAATGTCTCGCCCTGGCTTTCAGGGCGAGACCTAAAAACTATGGGGCCCTGCACGGCTCTGTCCTTTTTGGGCATTGAGTTGGACTCTCAATTGATGGAGGCACGCCTTCCGGCGGACAAAAAGCAGCAAATGTTGGGGCTGCTGGCAACAATGTTGTCGAGACATAAGGTCACTGTGAAGGAGATTCAGGTGCTATTGGGCCACCTTAATTTTGCTTGTCGAGTGGTGAGAGTAGGGAGGACATTTTGCAGGCGACTGGGCAGGGCACTAGCAGGACAGAGACATCCTCATCATCATGTGCGTCTGTCGGCGGGGGTGAGGGAGGATTTGAGAATGTGGCAGTTTTTCTTACAGAACTTCAATGGCATCCCCTTGATGCAGGAGGGTGACATGGTGTGGGATGTCCAAATATTTTCGGATGCAGCAGGGAGCAAGGGCTTTGGACTGTACTGGCAAGGGAAATGGTGTGCGGAACAGTGGCCTCCAGAGTGGGCGGGGGGGGCAGGAGCATAGCCTTTCTGGAATTTTTCCCGTTGGTGGTGGCAGTCACTCTCTGGGGTGAGCAGCTGGCACACAAAAAGGTTACGTTCAGAATTGACAACATGGCGGTGGTAGAAATTGTGAACCGCCAGTCTGCTAGGGATGAGCAAGTCTTGAAATTGCTGAGGGTGTTTGTGTTGGGCTGCTTGCGGCATGACATTGCCTTTCGCGCGGTGCACGTGCCAGGTGTGGACAATGACATAGCGGATGCTTTGTCTCGTTCACAGTGGGGGAGATTCCGTGGGCTAGCCAAGGACGCAGACAGGACCCCGACCAGCATGCCGCAGCATTTGTGGTACGTAGGCAACGCAGGATGTTGCAGCTGGTTTTAGGCTCTCTCGCGCAATCCACAAAAGCAGCATACAGGACAGCATGGGAGGAATTTTTGCGCTCAGGTGCTAGGCGGCGGGCCTCACCGGCGCTCCGCCGGGAGGATGTGATTCAGTTTATTCTGGATCTGATTGAGAGGGGGCTTACTAAGGTTACGATAGCGGGTAAACTGGCGGGGATTGCTTTCGTGGGGAAGTTATTGTGGGGTTATGCGCCATCTGCGGGAGAAATTGGGACTCGCATGCTGGAAGGGTGGGCCCGTGAATGTGGCTGTGCATCCAGAGTTAGGAACTCCCTGTCTTGGGATCTTTTGGAGAGGGTTATACGGATTTTGCCGGGGATATGCTCAGACAGTTTGGAAGCTTGTCTCTTCTCCACGTTGATGTCATGGATGTTCTTTGGGGCCTTTCGGGTTTCTGAATTGTTAGGATCAAAATCCGAGGAGGGGCTGTTATGGAGTGAGGTGTCCATTTGCAGGGGTAGGATCAGTATCTGGCTTCAGAAATCTAAGACGGATCGGAGGGGGGGAAATGGGTTTCTTTGGATCCACAGCTGACTTGCCCGTGCAAGTGGGAAGCGAGGTTGAGGTCTTTGGCCCCAGATTCGAGCGGGTTAGTTTTCAGGCATGCAACCGGGCGGGTGGCGAAAGCTTCCCAGCTTTTGGCGGTGTTGAGGAAGGCGCTGGCCGGGCTGGGGATTGATGGCAAAGGTTTTGGGACGCATTCATTTCGAATTGGGGCGGCATCAGAAGCGAGCAATCGGGGTTGGGGGCGAGGGGACATCATGAAGTTGGGTAGGTGGTCCTCTGATTGCTACCAGCGTTACGTGCGCAGCGCATCTGGGGTGTTGTAGCGCGGTTATGTTGTTTTCCCTTTGTTCATTCATGTTTCTCGATTCAGGTTCGGTGATGGGTCCCCTCGCCAGGGAGATGTCTATATGGATTGTTGGACATTCCTTTGTGAAGTGGGCACAGGTCCAGGCCCGCGCCAGCTATTTTGGGGAGAACCTTGGTTTTAATAACGAAATGTTTAATGTTTGTTGGAGGGGAAAGGGGGGTATGCGATGGAAGGAGTTGCTGCAGGTTTTAAATGGGATTTTGGTGGCTGGTAGGTGCCCCGACGTGTTGGTCATTCATCTCGGGGAGAATGACATGGTGAAGGAAACTGGTTTGGCATTGATGAGATGCATGAAGCGTGATTTGTCTTTGATCAGGCGTCAGTGGGCCGGGTGTGCAGTGATTTGGACAGAATTTGTGCCTCGTAGGGTCTGGAGGGGAGCGGTAAATCCAGGGGAGGTGGACAAGGCCAGGAGGAAGCTTAACACGGAAATGGTGCGTTTTTGTCGCCATTTGGGGTTTTTTCGGATCAATCACAGGGACATCAAGTATGACACGCCGGACTTTTTCAGGGGGGATGGGGTCCATCTATCCAGGCTAGGCATGGATTTGTACTTACTAGAGCTTAGGGAAGTCCTGGCCAGATTATTGGGGGTGCATAGGAGATAGGGGGGTCAGACCTAGGAGGCAGAGGGGGCAGAAAAAGGGGGAGGCGGCGTTTTCCGCCTACACTCCCGCCTTTTACTGGGTGGCGGGGTTGTTGAAAGTTGGCCAAGATTGGCTGTAGTTTTTTAGTTAAATGTTGGTAGTTTGTGAGCAGGAGCAGGGAAAGGGTAACCAGGTAGGCTAAGTTTAGATTAGAGGTTTGTTAGTTACAGTTGCACAAAGGCAGGTAGGGATTTGGGTCATGGGAGGTTAGGATTTGTAAATGCTATATTGTGTAAGATTGTGTAATATTATCGTTATGCAAGTTATTTTGTATTTGGCAGGGTGGGGGATTTGATGTGGGGATCGTAGGGGTGGGGGGAACAAGGGGTCAGGTAATTTATGTATAGTGAGGTTTTAGTTTTGTAAGGCAGTTGCCAGTGTTAATAAATTGTGATATGCACCTGTTTCAATAAAGCGGCCTTTTACACACAAAAATTGGTCTCGGTTTGGCTTGCCCCTCTCCCTCCCAACCTAAATTGGTTACCAAATGACTTGTAAATGGGTTTGAAGAATTACTTAAAAGGATTTGGTGATATTGAAATGACCCAGTTACCTAGAATAAAAGGGTTTGATATAGACCAAGGGCCTGATTTAGATCTAGGATATAATGGGATTTATATTTTGTCCGCCAAGATCTAAATCAGGTCCCAAATAATAATTTCTTTGTGAAATTTAATGGGAGTGACCAGGATCTGAAAATGAATGGTCCAAGTGATCACTGGGATAGAAATTCATTGATCTTAATTCTAGACAGCAAACAAGAAGCCTAATCCGGATCCATACTCTGTTAGCATGGTATGTACTGTAATATTTGGAGGCTTATTAATGGAATTCAAACTACTACATCTGGAAACTAGGCTCACTTAAGAAATCAAGCAAAGTAGTCAGGGGGTTTTACAAGAGGCATCCTCAGATAACCGTAAGAGGATATTAACTGGATTCTGAATGGATGTGGTACAGTTGCGTACAAAATGAAAATGTTATTGCATTTCAGGATTGGCAGTATCAGTTAATTTCCTCTCCACAGTATATTGATTGGTGTAAAATTATTTATAAAAATATACATATTTTATACAATTATAAATTTGTATATTTAAGTGCAGTACACAAAGTATTAAGCCATTAACAAAGGCACAAACTAATGGTGGGTGCCCATTTCCTCTAAGAAGTATGTTCACACTGAATTCCATTTCATCAGTAGAGAAACAGAGTCAAGGAGTCCAAACCTAACAGTGCTTTCCACCTGATGGAGTGCTTCCACGAGGATATTCCAGCTCTTTTAACTGTACGACAATAGACTGCTTAATTACAGGTACAACAGAAAGTTTTGACATTTTAGCCTCAATCCGAAGCACATAAAAGGCAGGAGTTTCATATTTTTCCTATTTCCTGAGGCACACCTTTCCCTCATATAAATATGCATAAATCAATCCACATTCTGATAATACTGCCCCCAAAGCATGGAAATGTTGCTGTGGGCAAATATGAGACCTAAGTTAGAAAGTATTCTATAACACTGCATCAAGAGGTTATCATGCCAGAGGCATACTAATGCTAGTTTGGCATCAAACCTCAGGTCATTTCCCATTAGGCCATTTTAACATTGGCCTACTCCTTCACAAAACTACTCTACTCTCAGGCATGGCCCCAGGATGCATAGGAAATGGTCAGTTTGATTAGAGTTACTGAAACAGAGAGCCGATCCAAGTTTACCAGTTTTTCTTAACCTCTTCTGGATATAGCTGTCAGAACTAGTCACCATATGGATGCAATGGGCATACGTTTTATGGGTGACCGCGATAATAATACTCCCTGCGTAGGACCTTTAACTGTGCCAACTTGTATCCTGCACTAATGCCTCCTCCCACTCTGTCATCACTATTATCCAGGTCGGTTGTCCATCTGGCCTGTAGTCAGCCTTTCCAATAATACTCCTGGATCCAGGATAGAAATATCTCTCATAAGAAGAACCTGTATGGCATGCCCAAGCTGTAGGTCTTTTAAATTTTCAGAACTTGCCGTACCACTCTAAGGAGAATGTTGTCAAAGTGATTTTATACTGCCTGAGCACCAGATGCCCAAACACCGAAATCCCTCAAGTCGTCTCAGTTCGACATTCCACCACTCACTCACAAAAAGGAGCATTCATTAGCCTACCTCCCTTTCACAGTATCTTTGTGGCTGCTTTCCATGTTCTCACCACAGTGGCTCTGTGTTTTGGCAATGACGTGTGTGGCACTACAGAATGCTGCCTGTTATCCATGGTCACTCATGGTTTGCTTGTCCACTTGGAATGATGGCACTCCGAGTGATGCTGAAGTGCAAAAGCACATTCATTTAACAGAATAAGCTGGGATGGCTACTAATATTTAGAAGCAAAAAGAACAGATGATAGACGGAATGCTGAACAAATCAAACATTCACCCCCAGTCACAGATATGGGTTTAATCCATCATTTGTTGCTCACCACGGCACCCCAGTTTGAACCCAGAAATATGCAAATCAGTCTTGACCCTGCTCCCCATGGGAATAGTCCAGCCTGGATTGCCAGGCCAGGTCCTCCCTGGACCGGAAACAGGTATCCTGAGACCGGTTTTGGGATATCATCCCTCATCAGCCAGACTAGCTGGAATCAAGTGGCACAGTGAGCACGGGACCCACGTCTGGGCATACCCTTCCCACTTAGGGCAACAAAAGCAAAAAAGAACAGATGATTGCCGGAATGCTGACCAAATCAAACATTCCCCTCCAGTCACAGATCTGAGTTTAATCATTCGTTTTTTTGCTCACCACACCACCCAGTTAAGAGCCAGCCATATGCAAATCAGTCTTGACCCTGCTCCCCATGGGTCTGAATCACTCATTGATAAGCACTATTGGAATGTTGCATGCTTGAAATTCTTTAACTCTTAGTACGAATACTAAATCCAATACCCTGAGCCAAAAGACAATCACCCTCATTTTTTCCTGTTGAACTTCAGTAAATTCAATGCCAGAGGCCTTAACGCCCCACTTAAGCGGCTTGCAGTCTTAAACATGACAGTTCTATGATATGACTAACGCCTGCTTCAAGAACCACATTTACTAAAGGAGGAGGACTGGTTCCATCGAACGTCCAAATGGTTCCATACACAACACCTTTTTTTCAAGCTTGTCCAAGATAAAGGGAGGCAGCAATGCTAATAGAGAGGGGGAGTGGACTGTCAGGTCCTAGGCTCTATATGCAGGATGACATGTAGCACTTAAAATTAAATATAATGGCATTATACTGATGGCTTCAACAATATATGTTCCAAATTCTCAAAGAAAAATTCCTTGAAACTAAAATAGTTAAAATCATAGAATTTGCACAGGGAAACATAATTAGTGATCTCAACAAAGTGATGGATTGGTCCAAAGACAAATCTTCTAAAAGATTAGCATCGGTGGCACCTATAATACAAGAAGGAAAGTACTGGTTATGACACTTAGAACTGCTAGACATCTAGAGGGAAACCCATTTACTGCCTCCAATAAAATATATGTTAGACATGACCATTGCTAAGTCGTATTGACTCTAACCAGTGCTGTGATACACAAAGACATAGGACTCTGCCAATTCAGACAACACTGCAGTCAAAACTTGTGCACAGAAGTAACTTATCCTTACTCAAGCACCTGACACTGGAGGGTAAACAATTACCTCTTATGAAATAGAGACATAAAAGACGAAACTTGAACACACATTAAAAATACCTAGAATCCAATGCCAAGGATGGCATTGCGCTGGCCACATTATGGGACGGTATGAGAGCAATCCTGAGAGGATACGGAATAGCTATTTCCGCTGAGGAAAATTAAAAAAAAACGATCTGAGTGACTTCAAGAACTAGAAGGTATTTACAAATGAACAGATGCTGTGAAGGTACGGCAACAAATCACAACTATGAGAGCAAAACTCCTAGATAATGAAAAAGCGGAGTATACCTCTTAGGAATTAAACTAAAATATTACCCAGGAGGAAACATAGCAGGCCGATTATGTGCATATCAACCTTTAGGGTGAAGAGGACAGGAAATTGGAGTGCAGGAAATTAGATATTCGACGAAGTCTCTTAAATCAGATGACACTTTAATTGCACAGGTATTCTGCAAACATTTGTAGAACCAGAAGAGGCATCTCATGAACACATAATTACCCACCTTGAAAACACACAAGCCCAGCACTGGCATAAACACAATCCACACATCTGTTTTTGTTAAATTAGCTTTCCAAATACAATAACAACTTGATAAATAAAAAGCGTACACTCCGCAACAGAGTTACATCAAGATTGACGAATGGTATACCAGTAGGTAAATCCACACATCTGGTTAAGCAAATCACTGTGAGAAAAGTTCTCAGTAACTTCTCAGACCCAAACCTGGGGAGGCCCCAGGCTGGTTTACATACAAATTCTATAAATAATATGGAAGCCTTCTCATGCCCCTGTTAATCTGATAATACAATTCATTCACTGAACAAGTGCTGATTACACCCATGATAACTAAGACAATTAGAGTCATTGGCTACTCTTCTCACTTATCTGAAATCAGACTAGGAGCAAGCCAGGGCTGCTCCCAATTCTCCTTGCTTTCGCTCTGCTTATTGAAACCTTTGCAGAAAGAGCACATCACAAAGTGAATATTAAAGGCGCCCCATCCATTGACAGTGAGATATTGAAGATGTTGATGCATGCAGACCGTGTACTAGCGTCATTGACTGACTCCTGAAACTCATTTCAAGCTCTCGTAGAAGAAACTGAAGAATAGTCGGGATATAAAGTCAACATATCCAAAACCCAAATACTGATTATTCCCAAGCGACAGATCTAGAGAGCGCATACCCGTTTTCTAGGACAACTAACCTACTGAAATAGCTAGGAATCAATAGCTCACCAGACTTAACTAAGGCATTAGAAGGCAACTATACCCTGATACAGTGATGGATACAAAATGATCTAAATACTTGGCATAGAGACGTTCTGTCATGGCTTGACAAAAAAGCAACAATTAAGAGGACAAGATTTCCCAATATTACACAACATTTTTTATATCAAGCTACCCCCTGCAACACACACCTCATATATTTGGAAATTCCAGAGATCAACTGGAAACTTTATATGGTAAGTGAAATGACCAAGGATATCCTGCCACCTGTTCCGACACCCAAACATGGAGAGATAGGATGTCCTGATATGACCAAATATTTTCAGCTCAGGCATCTGTGTGAACTGGAACCAACGTACAAATAGTAATTTGCTTTATTGTACACATTATAGCAGACATCTAAATATGGAAGGATCTTAGACTACCTAAAATATAGAAGCTTGGGTTTATATTCTTTCCTAGTTACTTGAACAACACTGGCAGTTTGAGACAAAGTGGCAAGAGTACGACAGCAGACCACTCTCTCATCCCTGATCAGACTGGAAGTGTGAAGCACTGAATTCTACTCTGCAATGCACATCATCATTGATGAGTAGGAACTAAGGCAAAGAATCAGAGACCTCTTTATTCTCAAGAGACAGGTATACAATCTTTGAAGATTTAAAACACAAGTATTGTTGTGGTAAATGAAGATGCAGGGCAGCCAGTAGTAAGGTGAAACAGGCTCAGGTTTATTTACAAGCTAGGAGTCTCAGGTTATAGGTAAAGTAGGTATGAAGATAGCCCCACACCAGAGTACATGGGTGCAATATCTGTGCCCTTGTGGGTGCCATGCACTTGCCTAATATTGAAGTCCAAAATATATGCCCCATATACAAAGGTGCAATACATGTGCCCCTATTGGTGCCATACACTTGCTAAATAATAAAGTGCGAAATATATGCCCCTGAGGCATGATGTGATCATTAAATTGTGTCAATTCAGTGTTGCCAAGGGTTTTAGAGATGATTTCTAGAGTTGTGATGAGAGAGGTGTGGTAGGTTGCTTGTGTGGAAGTTCCAGTATATTAGTGTTTGCCAGTGACTGTGATGGTAGGGAGTCGTTGTTAGCTAGGATTGGTGATGTGTCAATGTTGTGACTAGGCGAGTGGATGTTATGACCTCCCAGAGCCAGACTGTGTTTAGGTCTAGTATCCGAGGTATAGCGACAGGCTGTGAGGTTAGAGTGGTTGTTGCAAATGAAAGTGAAGAAGAGTATTGGCATATGTCCAAATTCTTCTTCCATATTGTGCTGAAGAAGGGGGTGAAAATGTGAAGGTTGATATCTAAAGATTGTATCATGATGTTGCCATTATTATAGGAGCTAATATGAAGTTCACCTGAATGCTCCGAGTAGCCAGATGCGAGTAGTTTATCACCATAGGGTATCAGTGATGACTTTTTTCTTTTTTTTAATAAAGAAAAAGTCAGAGAAGGTTTGTAGCCATGCGTATATGGTTTTGGTACAGAAAATGAGGTCTGCTTAAAGGTCCTCATTTCTTGCTAAAGTATTTGTCGGCTCTGGGTGTCTCAGGATGATTAGGTATGACATTGTGTTTCAAACGTTTAGCTATTTTGTGATGTCAATGGGTACATTATTTGTTTAGTATTGTTGCTTACGTTCACAAGCTTGAAGAAATATTTCTATTTAGACGTGCATGGAGCAGTCATGATTTTGCAAAATAGTGTGGGGAGGTAGTGAAGGACTAGCTGATTCCATAAATGAGGGAAGCGTATACAGTGAAGGAATTACATAAACAATACTATTATAGGTCATGAGGAGTATATACAAACTGTGATTATATAAGTGTTCCAACAAAGGAACATAAACCTACAAAATACAGACATACAATATCGGGATCAAAAAGGGGTGCAAGTATCCCTGTAGCAATGGTATGTATTTTAACATTGTTTACAGTTGGACAGGAATCAACAAATAAATAAACACTTGGATAGGGAATGCAATTAGTTAAACAAAAGCATAGCAGAGCAGGAGATAGTGGCAGACAGTATGATTGCAATAAATATTCCAGCATGATAAATCTAGATGAGCAAGAGTATATAGAGATTAAATCTAGTTATAATATGCATTTACATGTGAATTTCCCTTTTTTCACAAGGGAGCTTTATTAACAAATTAAGAGATCAGGTGGATAAATAGCAAATTGGTGTAAAGAGGCCCTCAACTAAGGTAAACCAACAGTACCCAGCAGTCCTTGGGTTAACCACTAACCATGGGTTCTGGAGTGGCGTTCTGCTTGCAGTAGAACAGCGTTTCAAGCTCCTCGCCAAGGATAGTAAGGGCTATGTAAATGGAATTTCAATACAATAGCTCATTCCTAGTGTGTAGGTCTAGATTCGAAAAGCGGTGGGTATTAATTTGCTGGAAGGAGGAAAATCCATTCAAATTTCTTTGCATCCTAAGAGATCAGGCTTCCTGAGCGGTGGGTCATACAGTATTGCAATGTCAAACCCTTCTCTGTTTATATGCATTGGTTGAAGCTAATGTTAGTCCTAGTTCATTTAGGAATAGTTTCAGGTTCTGTGCACCACTTGAACTGGTGAATAAATCCCTCACATTTCAGGAGGCAGTGGACCTCATTCCTCTGCAGTATAATTTTGGAAACATTTGGACAAATTTCCAGGCGCAGTGGAGTGAAACTTGCCCCTGATGATGGTAGCCTTTTTTAGATCCACCATTTTATTTATTTATTTTTATATAAACAAGCAACCCTAGACGGTTTCGCCCTGGCATGGGTCTCTTGCTCACTAGGTGGGTTGGAATGCTAACCCAAATCATTGCCAGGGTTAGACCTGTTACAACCATTTCTCCCATCTCCTTTTGTGTGTTTGAAATAAAGCCCAAAGTGTCCAAGGGCATGCTGCGACATGGGTCCCCGGCTCACCGCGGCATTGGAACCAAGCTACACCCAACTTAAGAGCCCCAATCAGGGCGAAACAGGTCTTGGGTTGCTTGTGTTCCGGTTTACGGAAGACCTGGCCTAACAGTTTGGGCTAGACTATTCTTATCAGAGAAGGGTCAAGACTGATTTGCATATGACTGTGTCCAAACTTAGGTGGCATAGCGGACAAAAGAACGATGGGTTGGAGTGCCATCCTGGGTGATCCTGAGGGGTTAGACGTATTGCAAGCATTTATTTCATCACCTTCTGTGTGACTGATAAGACATACACATATATCGGTATATGCTGATGACGTTCTCCTTAACCTTAAAACCGCCAATGAAGTCTTGACCTCCAGTCATTAACCAAAATTCAGATCACTCTTAGGCCTCAAACTAAATAGAGATAAGTCGTGCCGGTTTCCTTTCAGAACCTCAGCTTTATCTGATACATTTCCTACACTGCCCATCAAGTGGTCTGTGAGGTTCTACAAATACCTAGGTATGCAGGTGTTCCATAAAAAGGTGGATACTATAGAAAGCAACCTATGTAAAATCACTGGTTTCCGCCAAGGAATCCATCCAATTCTGGAATAAACTATCCACAACAGGCAGAGTGACTTTAAATAAGATCCTGTTACCGCCTGCCCTTTATTTTTTGCAAAAGTAGCTGAGAAAATATCTAGCAGCCAACTTCTGGAACTGGCATGGGGCAAGGCAGAAATAAAGCTGCCCATCATAAATTACAGCTGACCACTTGGGAGGGTGGCCTCAATGTCTCGGACTTTGAAAATTACTACATAGCAGCACAGTGGAAATGGGTGGCACAATGATTCAGCCAACTCCATGAGGAGCCAAAATGTATAAAAAATGTGTAGGCAGTTTAACCAATGTGAAAACCGAATGCCTGCGGTGCTATGCCAAAGAGACAAACCGCAGACTCAATCTAACTTGCTAGAGGCAGAAAGATACTGCTGGGAAATAATGTCTCCCCTGTTCAAAAACTAGAGTAGCATTATCAACACAGATCCTCGTATGGATAAACTCCAAATTCCGCAGGACCAAAATAACTCACACAGCAAATTGACACAGAGCAGGAGTAACTAAACGTTGAGATTTATCTGAGGAGCATAAACTCCAAACAGTTGATGAACTGTGACAAAATAATTTGCTACCAATGGGTAACTTCTTGATCTATGGGGCACTATCCAGACAAAGTCTAACTGGAGAAGCGGTGATGCAGAGCCAATAATAAATAAAACATTTAAAAAACAGTGACAATCAATGAAAAGAATCAGAACACAATAACTGCACTCCCCTGCATTACCAATGAGAAAGCCAAAGCCAGTCTTATATCATGGAGAGAATAAAGGGAACTAAATATCAACTGACAATTCACTGACAGAATGGCTATCAGTAATTTAATTTCTTTCTTGCATCTCCAGGAATGAGAGATTCAAATTGATACAATTTGATATACTCAATAGCGCTTACCTCAAGCCACACAGATTACATAAAATATACATTTAATACAAATGTTTTGGAACTCTCCCGCACTGAACAGTTGCTGGAGGGGAATGACAGCCCTGCTACCTGAACTCACAGGTAAAAGAATTTTTTTCTCTTGTTTATACGCTTCAGTAGAAAAAGTGCAAGGAACCTCAGTTTGTTGGATATTCCAACCGGTTTAGTAAGAGGCTTCTCCTGTGCCAATGGGTACTCTTAAAATGCCTAGTGACTAGGAGATAGATCTGTTATGCCTGGAGAGAGTCCGTAGGATGAAACCTGTTGGCTGCTGGATGTTGGCTGTAATGACACATGTATGCTTGAACAATATTCTCAACTTGTTGGTGACAAGATTAGAATCAAACCAAAAATGTACTTATTTTGACTCATACTTTCATATCGATATTACCATTTGTGAACGGTTTTGCTAGTGTACTACAATATCATTGTTTTCTTACCCCTCACTACATAAGCACACAACAATAACCTCCATACAACACTGAAAATAGTGCTGGAACTCAGAAACATTATGCATATAAAAATCAATGTCCAACAATATTACTTCAGACATATACAAATATAAAAGCAAAACAAGTAAGCAGTGCCTCAAATAATTTCTACCAACTGTTGCTAAAAAATTGAGGGAACGTCTAAGGACATTGGGGCCTGGACTGTGTATGCTTCGGTTCTCTTGTATACGTTCATAATGTACAGCACCAAAAGTAAATTGGAGTATTAGTTAAGAGGGCAAGTACCCACTTCAAGTAATGATTACAATACTTGCCTGGATGAACCACTAAATTCACTAAATAAAACTGAGCTCAACCACCTGATAACTATGGCACAGAGAAGACACGTTTAACTTGATGACATGAGTAACGTATTTAAAACAGTATAATTCTCAAACGGAATTAGAAAAACAGAGTAACATTTAATGAACAAAATGACACCAAAAAGACAAAAAAGCAAATATGAAGACCTAGAGATAAGAATCTTTAAAGTTTTAAGTAGAAATAGCACCACTAAGTACAAACTGCCAATTACAGTCAATGATCGCAGTAGTAACAGGACCTAGCCATAACAGGATGCTGACCACAATGGAGCGTGGGTCGGATACACCAATCATGTTCCTCCTGGACCAAGATTTTACCTTCTAACTCTAGTCTTAAGTCCACTCGCCACCCCTGAGGTCCCCAGGACCTCAGGGGTGGCACTTAGAGACTCCAAGGGTAGAAGCCAGAGGCCAAAAGAAGAGTCCAGGGCAGGTTTAGTTGCCACTGGTCAGTTGGGCAGTTGCAGGAAAAGACCTCTTGTAACTTGTGTCTCTGTAGCTTTAACAGGAGGTCAGAGTCTTATGGCTTTTGGAATTTTGGAGTCCACTTCTTTCTCCTCTGTAAAACAGAGAGAGTGGGTTGAGCCCCCAAGGACTCTTCTCGGGATGCAGACCGCAGGTTCCGTCCTCTTCTGATCTTCCACAGGTCCAAGTGTGTTTTGAACTGGGTGCCTGGAGATGCCACATTTGTGTCTGGCACGAGTTGGTGGATGGTAATGACTTGTGGGGACGTCCTAACCAATGGGATAATGGTTTCCTGGGCTAACCCTGCCCACTTTGGGCATTTTCAAGATGGCAAAAGCCTTTGGCCACACTAAACTTGGGTTCTGAGGGCTGGAGGTGTGAGTGGGGAATGTACTATGAGAATCCTTATGTATTCCCACATCAAACATCAAAATTCAATTTGTGGCAGCCCCTGCAGCCACAACAACCTCAGTTTTATAAGTCTGGTAGAACAAAGCTGAGTTTTCAGCAGCAAGAAATGGAGTTCACAAGAATTGTTTTGGCATCCTGCTTTAGCCCTTTAAAGTGCACCCAATGTTATGTGTAAATCCAGCAGACCTATCAAACAGGATGTGACGCTCTAATGTCAAAAAGTCATCCACTGTGAATGGGCCTGACATGCTGGTGGACAAAAGAAGAGCTCTCCAGAAGTGTCAGTTAACATTTGCCTGTGACAGGGGAGGCCTATTTCAAGTGTGTGCCAAGTGTCATATGAAAAACCCCAGCAGACCGGTCATGCAGGATGTGAGATTCAAGCAGGACTTTACACGTTAATGCTAAAAGGATCCGCCCAGACTCCTCTGCATTTTGTCAGGGTCAGAAGGGTTATTTCTGCTCAATCAGGTCGGCCTATTGTTTGCTCGTGGAAGAAAGTTCACACCTCATTCATGCCTATTTAAATGCTAATTAGTGGCTGGCCGAAGTGGGGAAGCAAATTACAGATATAGCTTCCAGGGACTTCAGGCAGGGCAAAGTTATTTTTCTAAAAATTACTTTTCCATAATATTTACAACTAATCCAACTTCATCACTGAATTGGATTTTTAATAACTATTAAAAATAGTTGTTTCATTATGTTTCTAGCTAGTCCCCTTCTTGAGATACAGTATTTGTATTCAATACTGCATCTTAGAGTTTTCCTATGGAACAGCCAGCCTTGCTACAGTAAAAATAGCTTTGAGGTGCTAGGCACTGCAAGGACATGTTTATTAACATTAATTTTACATGGCCCACTTTTAAATATCATGCACTGCACCTTATGGGCAGTACAGCTTATGTAGGTGCGACTTAAAAATATTTAAAAGGAAGATTTAGGTCTATCAAAATTGGTTATTTGAATAGGTCGAATTTGAACTTAAAACCTGCACAGCTAGGCTACTGGTGGCAGGCCTGCAATCATGTCACTGTCGCGAGTGGCACAATGGGTGCTGCAGTCCACTTGTGACATTTAACCTACTCTGGGTACAACTTGGTTTCTTATACTAGGGACATATAGTTAAGGTAAGTAGGTTAATCAAGGTAGATGTAGAATCACTGCTTCGCACCGTAAAATCGGGCTCCCCTCTACTAGATGCTATCCCGGCCAAAGTCGTAGCCTCTCTGTCCTGTCAACTGTCTCCTTCCATTGAGTTTCTTCTCAATCTCTCTCTGAGAGAGGGTCATGTTCCTTTAGAAAGCAGCACAGTTTATGCCTATCCGTAAGAACACCAAGGCTCCTCTGACGGATTTTTCCAATCTCCGTCCCATCTCGCTACTCCCCTTCCTGAGCAAACTATTAGAGAAGCACATTAATAAACATCTATCCAACCATGTCGAACTTACGGGCAGCTTAGATCCTTCCCAGTCAGGCTTTAGGCCCAAATACAGCACAGAATCAGCCCTGCTAGTGGTCACAGATAACATCAGGATGACCTTAGACAGGGGTCAATCTACGATTCTGGTGCTGTTGGACCTTTCTGCCGCGTTCGACACGGTTTCGCATCAGTTTTGCTCAGGAGACTGAAGGAGATTGGACTCAGAGACTCTGCTTTCCAGTGGATGACGAGTTTTTTATCTTCTCGCTTCCAGACCGTCAATCTTGGCCCGTATCGTTCGGCGTCTATGGAACTGACCAAGGGAGTGCCTCAGGGCTCTTGTCTGAGCCCCACTTTGTTTAATATCTATATTGCTCCCTTGGCCAACCTTCTTAGGACCTGTGGGTTCATCCCCATCTCTTACGCAGACGATACGCAGCTGCTATTTCCTTTTGATAAATTTACTCCATCTGTACAGTCGGCCTTCTCTTCTGGTATGAGGGCTATCTCAAATTGGATGAGAAGTAATTTCCTCCAATTTAATGTTGGGAAGACCGAGATCTTGCTCTTTGGAGATGCCCCTCTATTGTGGACCCCCGAATGGTGGCCGGCGGACCTTGGCGTTCCCCCTGCCCCCAAGTCCCTTGTCAAGAACTTAGGCATTCGTTTGGATCAGGCTCTCACTCTGAAGGAGCACACTGCTCAGACAGCTGGCTCCTGTTTTCATACGTTGGGCCTACTACGCAGAGTCTTTCCCTTGCTTCCTGACAACTCGGAAGACCCTGACTCAGGCGCTCATACTAAGCCGTCTGGACTACTGCAATGGCCTCCTGGTTTCTGCCAATGAGTCCTCGCTCTGCATATTGCAGGTGGTCCAGAACACCGCGGCGCGATTGGTCCTTAATGCCCCTCCCAGGACTGCTTCCCGCCCTCTTCTCCATCCGCTTCATTGGCTCCCAATACGCGAACGGGTTCAGTTTAAAGTTTGCTGCACTATTCATAAAGCTATATTCAATCTCGGGCCCGCCTATCTGTCCGAGAAATTCACACCATACCTGCCCTCTAGGTCCCTTCGTTCTGGATCTAAATCTCTTCTTGTGGTCCCTCGAGAGAGGAAAGCCAGGATGGGTGGGAAGGCTCTCTCCCACCTGGGCCCTCTTTATTGGAATAAGCTCCCCATGTATTTGAGGCAATGCCCCGACCACCTACAATTCAAAAAGCATCTTAAGACTACTCTTTTCTGTTTATGTTCTAGCAGCCCAGCTTTCCTGTTGCCTGTCCGAAGCGCAGAGATACCCCTTCGGGGGTCGATTCAGGCGCTATACAAATAAATAAATAAAATAAAAATAAATAAGGATATGCAAATTTTATCATGTTTAAAGGTGGAGCACAGCATATTACCCCTGGTTAACAGGGTTAAAGTGCACAGATTTCTACGGCCAACAAAAACAGTGAAGGCAAAAATCTGGAGAATACCACACAAATTATGATAATTTCCAAAAATAAAGGTTTGCATGTTAGGAGAAAGTAATTTTGCACACGTTTAACAGAAAATTAAAGAAATGTTAAAAATAAAATGAAGTGGGAATCCAGTAAAAAACCAAAGCTAAGGAGTATGTTATGGAAATAAATTATTCAGTGAGGACTGGCTATGTGAGTATCTGCAACAGAGTAAGAGTCTAGACTGTAATGTCTGATATAATTATGAAGAGATGCCCAAGTAGCCGCTCAGCAAATCTCACAATATTGTACATTTCTGAGAAGGAAACAGGGTGTTCTCCAGTGGTCTGTGGGCCTTATGAGAGGATGTCGTAATGACTGAGAATACTCGCCTAGCAGAAGATTTCTTAGAATTAACTGAGGCTTGGTCCAAGTGTCAAGTTATTTCTGCTGCAGAAGAAGCAGTCAGAAATAAATATGAAAGAAAATCAAGGAATTTAAATAAAAATCCAAAACCAACTTTGGAAAAAGGGAAATATTCTTATGGAGTAGAGAATAAAGCTTAAAGGAACACAGATGCATTTTGCACACTCTTCTGGCTGCTGTATTTGACGCTAATAATTTATACTCCAAGGTGCCCCCTTACCAAATGACAGAGAGCCCATCACTTTAAAAAGTTCTATCAATTCTCATTGAGGAAATTACATTTTTGTTTGGCGTGGGCTTTTTTCTGAGCGCTCTTGAGGAATCTGGAGTACACATGTAGACAGCAGAAGTGGATTGTGGGGTGATATAAGAAAATACTGGTTGTTATCATTATTGAGAAGTAAGTCATTGAGTTATAAGATGGCAGATTTTCATGCATCTGAAATGGGCTGCCACAACTACCAGACACTTGGTAAAAGTAGGTAAGTCAGATTAGGTCCACAATGTAAGAATTTATAGTAGTCATTTTCACTGTCCACCTCTAACATTAGGGATTTTGCATTTAACTTAGCAATAGGGATGTGGAAATACACATCTAGCGGCTCTATGGAGCCCACCCAGTTGTCTTTTATCTACTGAGGGCAAAACTGGTGAAGTGTTAACATTCTCAATTTTCTTGTGCTCGTCCATACTGATCAAAATTTTATTTGTACTGCTAGCTCTCTGAAACATTTTCCTAGATTAAGCAAAAGGTGTACACCTCTTATGTTTCACATTTGGTTCCTCCCCTTTGATCTCAAAGCATCCCTGTGTATTGGCCAAAGTTATTATAGAGCAAACACTGTTACCGGAGACTGGCTGAGTGCCCCAAGGGGCTGGGCGTTTTACATCCGAAGAACCTCCTGTCTGTCTGTCCAGAGCAATGTTTTCATTGCAGTTTCAAGGCCAATTAAGATTGACGACCTCCCAATTTCATGAAAGATAGCAGGTTCAAGAGCGGTGGATACTCTTTCAACTTAATGTAAATGTAAGATTAATATAGGAGTTAAGCAGCCATTTTTCTTTGGAAGTGTTCCAGCACATGAATTTAATGACAGATAAAAACAAAGATTAGGATAGTAAAGCAGAAATGTGAGTTACACACATTATTATTATTCACCAACAGTGCTCTGATGGCAAGAAAGAGTGAATTCAAGTTGTTATGACAGAGTCTGAGGTTTTACTTGCAAACTTTTTACAGTGAATGACTATGAGGAAGACAGTTGGATAGAACTTTTAGGGACTGCTGTTCTTTCGGACTGCAATCTAGAAAAATATATTAGAGATTGTATTACTGCAGATGAAAGTTACTTACCTGTGATACCAGTTCTCATCCCTCTAAATCCATAAACAGTATATCTATGCACATGCAGGGTCCCCACAACATCATTTAAAAAATATATTTTACTACGAAAGCATGGATATAAGAAGCAAGATGAATCACATTAGTCTAATTGATATGAGCATACATTTGGCTGAAAATACTGCCATACAAGACAATTTTTAAAAGAAGGTTGACATACCAGAATATCTGTTCTTGAGTCAGAGACTATGCACTGATGCTTGGCAAAAGTATGCATCGATCCCCAGGTTGTTGTTTTCCAAATATCTGGAATCAACACATTCTTTATTAGAGCAGTAATATCAGATTATCCAGATGTAGAATGAGCCATAGGCTTATCTGGAAGGAGTTAGTTAGCATTTTGATATGAAGTGATTATGCAAGAAACTATGCTTTTAGCAATAGTTTGTTTTTTAGAAGCCAATCTTGCGCTGACTGAACGATAACTTACATATAACTAAGTGAATGGTCTAATAGACTTTGGCTTATCTAAGTAAAATTTCAGAGCCCATTTTAATGTCCAGGGCTAAAGTATGAAAGGATCATTCTGCCAAAGATGAATTATCCAGAAAGAATGTTGGAAACAATGTCCGATTTATATGACAACCCCAAATCAATTTGGGTAGAAAAGAAGGAGTTCTTTAAAAAAACTTTGATACGGTCGAAAATCATAAACGGTTCTTCAGAATATAGAACATGAAGCTCGCTACCCTTCTGACCAATGTTACAGCCAAACAAAACACAATTTCCACACGATGTGCTGCAGGTTTGCCTTGTGCATGGGTTCCAAAGCGGGGTCTGTTAGTTTGAAAAGAAAATTGAGAGGTCCCAAAGAGGGGAAGGTTTCCTAACAGGATAAAAACATTCCCTAACGACCTCAAGGAAATCCTTAACCACTGGGGTGATGAAAAAGGATGTGTGAGGGGCTTTTCCCAATAGCATTGATGGCAGCCAAATGCACTTTTGTAGAAGAGAACTGAAGCCAGGTTTTGCTAAGATGATAATATGCTTTCAACCTGATAAGTTCTACTATCCCTGCTTCTGAGGCAACCATGTGCAAAACCTCTTCTAGGCATGCAAGTAGTAAGCTATTTTGTTTCCTTCAATATCTTCATACAGTTACCTGGAAGATTCAAGTGGCCATATTGTTCGCACTCAGGAGCCAGCCAGCGAAGTCCAGCAAGTGCATGCTGGGAAGGATAATGTTGGCTACCAGTCTGGAAAGAAGAAGCAGTTTGAGCGGGAGTCTCTTGTGACGATGAAGCAAAAGGTGAAGCAGATCTGGGTACCAACGTCACCTCGGCAGGTTCGGGACTACGTAGATCATCTTCATTTTGCACTCCATCGTTTTGGTATTAATATGGGCAGCAAAGCAAAGGGAAAAAAACACAGGCAAATTTCTATGGAACAGATTATCAAACAGGAAATGCCCTTAGACTGGGCCGTGATAACCAGGACACAAATGTATGTATGCATGCATGTTATCATTTGATATAGAGCACAAACGAATCATCCCCGGAAGAATATCTCTGTGCTAGGCTTAAAATGCGGGTAAGCAGTACCAACTGAGCCGAAACCATCGACTAGAATAACCATGGTTTTAAAAGTTTTTTGATCTTTCTAAACTCAGAGCATAGTCGGATATGTAGAGGTAGTTTATGCCAGTTGAAGGGGGCTAGATAGGAAAACGCCCTCTCGCCATATCTGGCAGTGCGAATCCGTGGAATTTTTTAAAAAGGCCTTTCTCTTTCGATCTTAACAGTCTGGTTGGATTATGCTGTCTGAGCCTGTTTTGCAGGTAAGCTGGAGCATTCCTGTTTAGTTCCTTGTGTGCAAGACAGCCTATCTTAAAGATGAGTCTTTTCCTGATGGGTAACCAGTGCAAAGAGTTTTGGATCGGGGTAGAAGAGGATCTACACACAAAGGCATGGCATTTTCCTTTTTTCCTTTAGTGAATAAGTCAATTTCAGGAGTAGGACACCTTTGAAAGATGTTTTGGAAAACGCCATGGTCTAGCACATATTCCTGTTTGCTTTCCTTTTCTATGAGCCTGGGAGATCTATTGCATCAAAGAAAATGTTCCTCGCCAGGGCCAAGTGCCAAATCAACTGTGTTTCGCTTAACAGGAATTTTGATTTAGTTTGTGTTCCCACCTGCCAGTTGAAATAATGCATGGTAGTCATATAATCTGTCTGAATTAATAACGTCTTCACAAACATTGATGGAAGGAAGAACTTCAAAGCCAAATGAACCGTCCTAATTTCAAGAATGGTATTGTGGTACAACTCCTCCTTTGGATAAAGATCTCCCATGTGGGCTCCCAAGCCTTCAGGGAAGCATCTCCAACAACTGAGACTGTGGTTGAAGAATTTTGGAATAGGACTCCATTAAAAATGTTCCCTCTCTTGCACCACAATTCAACACCATGGACCATTTTCTGACACCATGGATATTCTAGGCATTCTTGTAGTGGATGCCTATGCACCCTTGCACAGGGGACTAGAAAAATGCATGAAGCCATGCTGCCCAGAGAGGATTCTTCTCAGTTTCTCTGAAACAAAAAAGTCCAAGAGTCAATCTTTGAATGTGAGGATGACACTTCCAACCACCCACCTCCACCCCCATTCCTCACCAGCTTGTAGAATTGACTTGGATAAGTTGATCTGCAGACTCAGGCCGCAGAGAAGGGCCAGGATAGACCATGTCTTGTTGAAGTTTTGATGTCAACTTCGCTTTTCCGAGCCAATTGCCCAAGTATGGTTAAAGAAATATTCCTGCCTTCTACAAAGCTGCTGCTACCACTAACAGTTGGGAAAAGCCTTTAGGGCTGACTTCAGACTGAAGCGGAGGACACACAATTGGTAGTGAATGTGTCCCATTCAAAAGTGGTGAAACATTCAATGAGTGTTACAGATGGTGAAGTGAAAATAGGCATCTTTTAGGCTTACCGATGCCACTGAATCTCAAATGTCCTCTGTGAACATAAGAATTTTTTTTATGAAGAGCCAGCATTGGGAATTTCTCCCTCTTGACTCACTTGTTGGCAAATGCTTATGTCCAGGTTGGTATGAAACCAGAGACTGACCTTTCTTCAGAACCAAGAAGTAACAAGTTCATTCCTTTGTTCTTTTGCAACATGGGGACTTTCTCAATAGTTATTTTCTCAGGAAGAATTTTCACCTCCTGAATAAGTTGCTTCAAGTGTAGCAGTTTGGGCATCTCTGGTGGTATAGAAGGTGGGGAAGGATGGAATCTGATTTTGTAACCAAATTTGACAATATTTAGCACTTAACCTCTTTTTTATCTTTTTCCATGATGGAAAATAGTTGTAAATGCCCCTAGAGGAGAAGTCAGCTTTTCAAGGACAAGCAGACATTTGAGTGTTTTGACATCCAACTTCTTCTGATTGATGGACTACAGGCCTGTTGTCTTTTTCCAGTGCGTTACCATGATATTGCCTTCGGACATCATGGAATACACAGCTAAGGGGACGTTATTATAACAGTTATTATAATTTGTCCAAATGCTAGCATTATTGTTTATCCCAGTTAGAGATTGGCTAATCGAGCTGCTACTGCTACTATCTGGTACTCTGCTCTTTTGCACCAAGAAAGTTTCTTGTGTCTTAGCTTTTCTTCTGGATCGTAGATTGAACTCATCCTTGAAATAGGAACAATGAAAAAGGTTTGACTGTATGTGAGGCCCATCGCTATTCTCTAGTCGTCGTCTTCTTCCTGCTGTTCGATGGCTCAACCGAAGATTGGGCTCTCCTCTTTAACTCACCACACTTACTCACAAGACATTCTAGCCACTTACAATGATTGTCCTCTTGAAGTCCAAGGCTACGTCTTTTACATTTTTCATGGAAAATATATTCCATATAGTTTGAATTACGTTTTATTTCCACCACCTGCAAACAATGATTATCCTATTCACTTTACTGATTAACTCCGATTCAAATGCGCTTTCAAATAAGGCATAATTCAAATCTAAGGAATGTTCCTAAAGTCCTAGGTCATAGAGTCAAAGTGCAAAGAATCAGTGCTTAAAAAGTTTTTCTAGTGCTAAAAATCTTTTTGTCACATATATAACATAATATTATAATTCTTTAGATAGTAGTTGCGCTATGCCATTTGGAGTTCCAATAATATTCATATTTTAGCGATCACCAATTTATACTGACTACGAGGCAGCATTATGGCCAGCTCAACATCCTGTCAGCACTTCACTCCCTTTTGTCAGCTCTGTAATGCAAAGCCAATAAAAAATCCTGGCAGTCCCTTACATGTCCATTGTTTTTTTAGGTCTGCTTATACGCCCATACAATGGTACCAGAAACCCACATCCTATCATCGACATCGAAACAAAGGTTACTTAATTTTTTTATTTTTTATTTTATTTATTTTATTTTACCTACCTTTATATACTTACCTTCGGTATCGCTCTTTCTGGTGGTTACTCTATCTACCAGGAAATTCTTCACCTTTCCGTGCCTTCAGACGTGGAGTGTAGATTCATAATTGGTGACAGTTTGCTAATCTCTAACTTAGTACCTTTTTAAAGAGTACACTTAACAGAACAGGGAGGAGAGAGTGAAGTGAGAAATCTGATGTTACATAGAGTATCTACCAGAAAGAGCGTTACTAAAGGGAAGTAACTTGTTCTTCTGATGGATACTTATAGCCAGTGATTCCTCGCTGTTTGAATGGATACCCAAGCAGTAACTCCCTAAGGATAGTGTGGGCTTAGCTCTTTCAATCTCTCTTAAGCGGAGTATGTCTTTTCCCGAAAAAGCCTGGGTCCATTAAAAGGCATGTCTATTACGGAGATCAATGCAGCGCCTGAAAATAAAGTAGACCTCCTCCAAGATGGTATCAACAGCACTGCAAAAGCAACCTGTAGTGTCCAAGCTGGCATAAATCAAAAACTTTGCTGCATCCTGTTTGTCAAGTATTGTTTTTGCCAAAGCAGCTCCGAGATCTTCTGCCACCACTGGCAAGATTTTGCTGGCCATGTCGCAAACACCATGTGTGTATCTGCCTAGCAAGCATATGGCATTTAGGGAAATTCGGGCCAGATTAACAGATGAAAATATTCTCCAGCTAAATGTGTCAATCCGTTTGGGTTCCCTCTGTGTAGTCAGTAAAGAGTTAGGGTTAACCTGCATAATGAGGCTTTCATGCATAGGGTGTTTAGTCAAAGAAATACGAGTCATAAGGAGCTGGTCTATGGCGCCAAGCTACTGGTCCGCTGACTGGTGTGTAAGAACAGGGTTTTTACCATGTAGACATTAACCTGTTGGTAAGGGCCTCATTAAAAGGCAATAAAGGCTCAAAGGTCATAGGCCCTGGCTGAAGAATCTCTCTGAGAACATTTGACTTTGTGTCAATGGAGGGTAAAAGCAGTTCTAGCACCTCAGCTGCGCTCCTCACCACCTATGCAAACAAAGCACTTTCTTCCATTGATAGCCCATATGGTGAGTTAAGCTCTGTTGGCATTTTGTAGATCTAGGTGAAATGCATTATCAGTATAATGAGAAGGGAGCAGAGCATCTCCTGCCTCTTCATCAGTATCCCGAGAGACCCTACCTGAATCCTACACAGGGTCAGTCAGAGCCAAAAACAGAATGGAGCCTCTGCTGGTAGCTGGCTCGCAGTACAGGCATCAGGCTACAATCACGCTGCATCAAAACCAGTGGCGCTTTTGTAATCTCGTAGCGATACATTGGTTGGGCTCAGACCAAGGTCAGTTTGGGATCTGACATATGTATCAGTGCTGGGTCGGCCATCGGAGTTGGTGCAGCAGGAACTGGCGTAGATCTTGGAGATAGAGTCGAAGACAGTAACTGAACTGGAACAGACTGAGAACAGGGTCCCAGGATGGGCACATGGCATTAGGAGATGAACCACTGAGAGTAACCTAAATGGAGACATCTGTCGCTCCTTAGGACCCACAGAACCCCAAGAGGGGGCTGGTATTACACCAAAAATTAGTAGCATGCCCTCCCGGAAGAGTCTATGGGGACTGGGGAACATGGGGCGCAGCGGGATCAACTGAGGGATTGGTTCAGAAGCCAGGGAGTTCAAACAAGTGTGATGTTCCTCTTAATACCCTCGTGCCTTCTCTTTACAACTTGAGCAACCAAACGGAGTCAAGTTCCGTACAGTCTTTTTAAGGTTGTGTGACGGAGACCGAACCACGGTATAGTGAGGGACTTGTGCTTTGGCTGCAACCTCTTCTCATGTTCGATGATTAAGAACTTCACATTCCGGATCACCTTTGGATGCGTATGGGTGCGCTAGTCACATGACTTCAAGTTGTTACTGGAATCCAGATGTACTTAGTGCGAGTTCTTGAAAGACATACCTGCTTCCTGCAGCCACATCATGGCTTGAAGCCTGTAGTTTTTGGAGGGAACTTGGTTCCCCAGCAATCTGCAGACACATTTAAAAGTTGTCATAAGACTGATAAAAGTTGGAAGTGGGGCTCCGGATCCAAACAAGAAAGAGTGGAAAGAAAGGAACTAATGTCAGCACACAGGAGTGGCGCTTCTATGCAGCTCTGCTCTGTCACTTCCCAGGAAGTGTTGAGCCAACACAGAACCACCTGGTGCCAAGTTCTGGCACGCAGTAGCACTACTGTGAAGCCTCCCTGATCCAGTCCGGCACCTTGTCGATATTCAAAAGGTGAGGAATCTGTGGTTATAAGTATCGATCAGAAAGGCAGACACAGAATCGGACATTCACTCACAAACACTCTGCCAAACTCATCCCTGACACTCTGTTCCAGCTTCTGCCGCCCCTCCCCCTCAGTCTAGCTGCAGTGATCTAACCGGGTAACGGGTCTAGAATGTAGTTGAACAAAAGAGCAGTGAAGCAGCTAGCAGGGGGTAACTGCTGAGCACTGGGCTGCAAGCAGCAGCAGGTGGACTGAGTTGGTAACATTTTGTAGGCAAAGATGCAGAATACATAGGTTGGGATTGTGTGTGGTGTGTTTGTTACAAGGTCCTTGGCACCAGTGACCATACCTCAATCCAACTGGACAGGAGGGCTAAACTGTCAGTACTAACGAAACCCACGATGAAACAAAAATAGGCTCATGGCGAGAGTGGAAAATGTCCCACAGATATGTATAGAATACAGCATGTTTTGCTCTGCCCGACAGGTCAATCTTTGTAGGAGGGGCCTGATCAAAAGACAAAATATTCAAAGTAAAGTTCTGAATCTTTTTTCCAATCAGAAGCTCACGCACAGTAAACGTGCTTTATTTTTCATTCTCTTTAGGGAGCATAAAACATAACAGAGTAGAGGTAAACAGGGGTACTCAAGGGACCTCACTGGAATGGTGGAAAAAGAGAACTAAAGTAGGCGATACGGCCCTGTTAGGGAATCAAGCATGCACAAATATACCGATTACCAGGATGGAAGCACATACGTTATGGTCTCTTGTCGTCACAGAAGAGCACAAAACAGCTGAAACTGCATGTTATGACATATTAACAACTTCACCCTTGAGAAAGATGTCTCCGTAAACAAAAAAAACTGTTTAAGTAAGAGGTAAATGCTTACACTTCTACTCACCTAGATACTCCATAAGCTGTTCTGAAGTTATTATTTCCATCATCGGTGGAAGTTTTACCTTGAAAGGAAATAACGTAATTTTAACTTTTGATAGTAAAATAATACAGATGAACAGTTTATTAACATCTTGAACAATAAATCAGGCAGACTGACGCTCGTCTCTGCTATAATCATAGAACTAATTGATTTCAAAACAAATGTTTGGGGACAGTCAAATATAGTAATCAGATGATTATTTAAAGAAAGCACAATAGATTTAATCCTAATCTTAGAACAAAGCCTGAAACAGATGTAGACAGGTGTTGATTGAACTCTCTCAATTAGCAAGGCTGACCGTTTTAGAATAAACAATTAACAAATACACTCACAACCATAATAACAAGGTTTCAGCTCTAGAAAGAAGTACAGACTTCCAAGTAGATTAGTCTATTTTCTTTCCATACTGTTATTTCATAATGGAAGGATTAGAAATGTTCACTGAATTTCAATCTCAAAAGTTACCTTGCCCGCATTCATCTTGCATTAATAGATTTGCCAAATACCCTCAGACCTTTAGTTTAAGTATGTTAATTCAGATTTCAACACTCCAGACATTGAACAGGTTACTTGTGTGTCACCTGACAGCAATCCCATAGTTTGCAACCAACAGTTCTAGTCGTCATAACTAATGATAACGGTACCCAATCTTAAACAGGCATTATCAGAATGATCACTCTGGAACCAGTCTCAGTTCTCTCCAAGTATAATATGGAAAAAGAGCAAACAGACAAAAGAATAACAATAATACCAATACCCAATGAAGCATACCCCACCCAACAAGCTCAATGTACTCCGGTTCACATGGAGTCCTCTGCGGTCTCCCAGCAGTGCAACAACAAAGTGCCCCAATGTGGTCAAGCATGCCGGGTCAGGAGCTCCACATAGAGCATCCATTTTAGCCCACCACTGGCTCCAACCCCTCCTCCTCATTTTTACAATTAAGCTTTCTTCCAAACATTATTCAAGTTTATTTGTTCATTTAAAGGTGCAAAGACTATATTCTATACATATCTCAATTATTCCGATTCAAACAGTACTTACATTTTTCTTCTCCCCTCACACACACTCTTCCATACTGATCTTTTTCAGGTCAGTTGATTAAACCCATGAACATTTATATTTCAGAATGGATAACTTTCAATTATTGCGAGTGAATTACTTCTTCAGCTTACTAAATATAAATTGCTAGCTGCTTATTGGCAAAATAAGTAACAATCATTTATTTCTTTGTCTTCGTAATCTTTTAAACTCAATACGCCATAGATTAGTTTCACTGCACGCCATAACTTTAAAACACAAATATTACTAAAATATAAAAATGTACTTTGGAGAATACAACAGACACAGAAGTTGGTATTGGAAGGTGATGCTAATGTGTGCTGCGTAGGTAACAGCATAGAGTAGAAGAGCATTACAATAGTGGGGACTAAGAAGGGTGAAGGTTGAACAAGTGAAATCAGTATGGAATGGGAACAGCAAGCTCAACAAGCATTGGTGCAGCCAATAAGCCTGCCATTTGCAAACTGTCCCTGGAGAAATGCACTGCGGCAGATGCTCCGCAGGCCTCCAGCATCCACATTGACCCCAGTAGCCCAGCCCCCCACCTTATTTCAGTTCCTGTAGGTAGGGGGGTAACGTCTCGTCTAGGCAGGCCGATCGTCAAGGTTGTGCCTTCTCTTAAGGCGCGGCAGGCCTCCGGAGTGGTGATGCAGGGAAGCCAGCCCGCTATATCTGCGATTTTCAGCTGCGCCCCCACCCCACCCTGCAGACTAGCTTGGGACCGACAGACAATCCACCGGGGGCAACTTGCCAGGTAAGGTGCGGGCCCTCGACTGTAGCAGCGCCGGGCCCAGCCTCCATCAGGAATCTCACCACAGCGGGGGGAGGATTAGGCCACAAGGCAGGCCAGGGCCAGCTGAATCACATCTCCTCACTTCTACGGCCGCTTTTCACCAAACTAGAGGCATCTCCTACTTCTTCATGGGTTAGGGCAAGGCTTCAACCCCATTAGGAAGCTGATGGCACTCTGGCACCGCAGATAAATGCAGGATTATGGAGCAGGCAGAGCCTTGCTAAACGGCGACCATCTTGCTGCCGGGCTCTCTAGCACCCCGATTATCACGAGTGGTAATCACAACCTGCTGATGCTCCCCAGTCTCTTGACTACCTTTAATATTGGACTTTAATTGATTTCAGATAATCTGCTACTACAATCTTATTTACCCGTCTGTCTGTCTGTAATCCTCACATTCCCTTCTTCCTCTCTTTAGGCACCAGTGCCATATGAATAATTAATAAGTTTCCCTTGCATATTAATCAACGAGAGGTGGGTCACGGATGGTGGTCAACATGAGGTGTATGTTGAGCAACATGAAGTGACCCTTGGATGTTGTTCAGCATGAGGAGTCTTGTGGATACGGAGTTAAATGAAGAATTAAATGAATACTGATGAGCACAAGGAGCCTCGTGGATGGCTGTCCTTTACTACAGTATGATAGGCTAGAAGTATACACTTAAAATTATGTCATATCTGTTCCCCACTCTCTCAAACCCTACCTCTCCACAAAATAAGCAAATGAGGCAGCATGGCCATATGCCTTGTCCGGTGCAACCTGTACATAGAGTGAGACCCTTTAGCCTGCATAGAATGCATTACTGCATACGATTTCAATGAAAATCACCCTACTTTGCTTTTTGCGTATGTTTTGTGGCAGTATTATTTCCACACAAAGGACTTGAGTAGGATTTTGGTGCATTTAATTACAGGTAAACCGAGTTACCCAGATGTCATGCTTTTTGGACATTGATGCAGACCACAACAGAGAGAAGCCACATCTTCGGTTACAAAAGCAACAAAAAAAGTTAAATCGTATAATTTTGAATTACTCTAATCTCCAGTTTTGCTACACACAACCATTTCTAGTTATTTGGCATTGAAGATGCAACTTGCTGATTAATTACAGATCTTTGGAGAAGGAATACTACCATCGCACTAATCGACTCGTTTAAGTTTTCTTACTTTTCTACTTCCCATGTAGGCATTCTGCCCCCTGAAAGTCAGCTCATAAGTCAGTGGTAAGGGTGGGCAGATGGGGTAAGTCATTGCCTCGCTATATGACTACACAGAACAGGTAATGCAGGCCATGAGGATTGTAGAAAGAAGTGAAGGACGAGGAAAGGCCAAAAGGAGTAGGAAACAAGCACTGGTAAATGCATTAGGTTTCGCCTCTGTGATTATTAACAAGCGGTTTGTGCAGGCGAAACCTAAAAACAAAGATATCAGACTTGATATCCGAGTTGACTACCGGTACTTGGTTAGGTACCCGAGCAACAAACAACCTGAAGAGAAAATGTATGCAAGAGCAATTTTTATATTCAAGTAAAAAAATAACCAGTAGATGGCAGTGTTGTCAAGTTCTTCCAATATGGGGAGAGAGTGACGTAAGATCTTCACACAGGCTCGTGTAGGCACACTAAAACAAAGTCATAAAATAGAGTTCAAGAACTTAAGCCCACATAAAATGTAGAGTGAGATCAAATGAATACTCCTCGGTGGCGTCACGATGAAAAGATCAGGAATGTAACAGTTTTGTCAATGCGTACAGCCAGCGAAAGTAACCAAAAAAAACAGTTATGCAAAACAGCAGATGGACACTTTGGTAATTTGGTGACTGGACCGGATAAGAGCAACATTATAAGATATATTAAATACAAGATATTTCACAAATGCAGCACAAGCGCTATGCAGGCGAAACCTAAAAACTGCAGGGGTGGGGCGGTGGAGTGTGCTGAGGAGGGTAGGGCCGGGAAATGAGAGAGAGAGAAAGAAGAGAATGAGATAGGAGACGTAAAAATTACTAATACAGTCTCATTTTAGGTCCACGAACCCTGCTAAGGAGCCTGAGTGCCAACATACTGTAACATGGTTAGCGTTAGTGCTGTCAAGTAGTCAGTGTGTCTATGCCGAGAAAACAGACCATTAAACACACTTACTAAATAGCAGTTTTTCCAAATACAAACTAACTGCACAGTATAAAACTAAGTGGAATAGTTCATTAAAAAAAACTGTATGACCAGCTTAACTCTGCTTATGTGTACCCTCATATCTGACACAAAATACAATCTAAGTTAGACATCTTGCTAAGTTCCACACAGTGCTTAGTTAGTAAAAAAAAAAGAAAAATAGAAAGAACCTCAGGAGGCAACTGAAGCTTGTACCACCCATTGTTCCTGCCAGCGACAGCACCAACACAACTACTAACCATTGCACTCCTACAAGAGTGACAGCTAAAACTATTCCAGGTACCTAAAGCTATGAGAATAGCTTGGGCAGCAGGTATTAAATGTTTATTTAATTAATAAACTATTGCGTTCTCCTCTTTAATTTAGACAAACAGCACAGCCATTTGGCAGACTGTCATGAGTACCAGTGTTGGCAATTAAGTGCCGGTGCGGAGCACCAGAAACCAGTAGCGCAAATTAAGCACTGGTTACACAAACATCCAGCTATCACTTAATCTTGCGGGACACGAAAGAATGTTTTAGAGACATTACTTATCAACTATTAATTAGTCGAGGGTACAGAGGTCTAAGACAGGTCTGAAAAGATCTTTAGTCTACATGAAAATTGCAAATGCTCATGCTCTGGCATCTAGCACGTGACATGATTAGCCTGTCAACAATAATTCTCTGTAGTCCCTCTGAAATCAAGATGTTATAGGAGGTTTGCAGGTTCTTTTTTGGTATACTTTATATCATAGGATTCTTACATTGCAATTGTAACTGACATTTATAGAGCGCATTATCACCGTCAGGTCTCTAAGCGCTGTGGGAGAGACCCCTACCCTAGATCCTGAGATGTTATAAATTAGGTTGAGCCCCAGACTTCCGCAAAGAGAACTGTTTTTAGCTTTTTCCTAAAAGGCAGAAGGGCATGGTCCTTGCGCAGATTTTCCAGCAGCTTTTTCCAAAGTGGAGGAATAGAGTTTGAAAAAGCTCTTCCTCCTTTAGAGGTCAAGCTAAAGCGGGGGCAGGTCAACAAACCGGCATCCGAGCAGCGGAGCACCCTGCTCGGTGTGTAGTTGCCTAGGCGGTCTTTTATGCCAGCATTACCATTTCCGTGCTGTGATGGGCCCTGAACCCAGCCTGATTGGTTTGCAGGAGTTGGTTTACTTCTAAATGGTGTGACAGGGATGTCAGCACATGCTGTTCCAGCACTTTCGCCAAAAAAGGGAGTTGGGCCTAAAACATTTTAGGTTATTCACGTATGCCCCTGGTTTTTTCAAAAGTGGGATGACACGAGCTTCTTTGAAGTCGGTGGGGACATGACCTAATTCTAGGGATTGGTTTAATAGCGAAAGGACTTCCCTTTCTATCCCTGGTAGTGCCAGGTTGAAAATCCTCGGTGGACAGGGGTCAGCCGGGGAGCCCGACTTAACCCGCCCCCATAAGGGGGACAGGGAATCAGAGGTGAACTTAGGGAAAACGGTGAGTGGTGTGTCATATATGGGAAACAAGGGTTCAGGTGCTAAGGGACAGTAGACAGTGGGGGTGAGATCAATCTCCTTTAATAGATCTGTTGCTTTTTAAAAAAAAGAAGGACTGGAATTTGTCGCAATCTTCCGAACCCACAGAGGGCTTCAGTTCCTGAGCTTGTCTCAGCTCTTTTAGAATCCGAAAGGTTTCTTTTTGTGCGTGGTCTGCAGATAATATCCTAGTTTCATAGAATTCAGCTTTCCTTGTTAAGATTGCTTTTTTATAGGCTGCAAACCTAGATTGATATTTCAGCCGTGCCTCTGGATCACAGGTTTTACGACATTATGCATATCTAGTGACACTAGAAGGTGCACATTCTAAACAAGAGGGAAAGTATGCAACATTATACAGACCAGGTAGAAACGTGATCCGAAACAATAGGCTATGCCAACAACTTGAGCTCTTAACCGGGGATCAAGGAGGGTTCAGATCTATATCCAAAATCGTTTGTTAACACAGGCATCCATCTGGAAGATGATGCATCTTGTACCACCTAGATTCCTTGAAACTTAACAACCAAAATGGCAGATGGTAGAATTTAAAACGTTGCCCACTGATCAAGTTATTGAAAACTCCCATTTTGCTTTGATGAGGGACACCTTGCATAACGGAAGAACGGTTTATTTTTTAACACATCAGACTGTCAACGAACTGTACTTATAGACCTTTAACAAATGATTAATTGTGATACAGTTAAAAGTCAAAGAAACAGTATTAGTTGTTTTGGTTGACAAGTTTGCAAGCAGTTTCATATTGGACAGACGTTAACATGCCAGTCTCATACCACTATTAAGTATGAAAAGGAACACTTCCTAACTTTCTTTAAAGAGGAGTTCAATTGGTCTACCATTTTCATTCTACCTACAAGATTCACATATGACCATGCCTAAATGAAATATACATCAACAAAAGCTAGTGTAAACACAAACGACTCCCTACAGCCAGGACATGAATATGCTTAGTGTATTGCATATATACTGTATTCACACAATATTCTAAATTAATATTTTAAAAATTAGGATTTATTCAATACAATTAAAAAATTCTGACAGCAGGCTGGTTTATATACATCAATTGATATAAAACATTCATCTTACCATAATACCACACCTAAAAATACTTCTGATTAACAAATGACAGCAAAACAACAGTGCTTTTAAAGAGAAAAATCACATTTTGAAAATTGTACATCAACTATGTAATCTGCCCATTGACTGACTGAGAGGCGAGCTCTTCCAGTGGCTCAACTCCGCCTCTTTCTTGATACTCAGACGTATAAAATATTGCTAGATCTGTAGGAAAGGAAGAGCTCATCGCCGGCCCTTCGATTTGAAGAAAAAAGTCCCCCAAAAATGTGAAAGAATTCTGTTTAAGTGCGATAATGCCTAACGATAAAATGAACTCAGTGGGAATTGTGCATGTGGGGTTGTTTCATAAGATACAGCTCAATGCGTTCTAGTTCCTCATCTTGGAATATGTTGGTATAGCTAGTGACTACATCTTTTAAGTAAAATGTATTCAGATGGTCATGCTTACAAAGAATAGCCCTTGTGACTGCCCTAAAACTTCTGCAATGGATACATGCCTTTGAAAAATTACACTTGCTGTCTTAGCTGATAGTACTATCTAGAATTTTTGGAAGATGTACACCCCTTGTGTTGTAGGCTTTGACCAGACTACATACCCGCCAATAGTGGCCTTCATTGCACTTATGCCTAAGATAAAGCCGCTTTAGGCAATTAAAGCATTATAAACTTTCTAAAATAAGTCATCGTTTCACAATCGAATTTAGAAACCATGGAAATATCCTGGTTTTGTAGAATTTTCACAGCTGAGAAATAATAGTGTCTTTTTTGGAAGACCAGCAGAATATTTCATTTATTTAGATTACATTTAAATGAAACCTTTGGGAAAATAGATGGAATTGTTCTCTGTGTCACTTAGCCTTTCAGAAAATAGTATACATATATTTTAAATAAAGAGTTTGAAGGTCACAATCCTACTTACTGAGTAAGAAGAAATCAGTTTCCAATGTCAGCAGTTCCATGCGGCAAGATGCCAAAGGAGTTTGTACTAGGACTAAATGAAGAGGTACCATGGGAGCAGGATCTCAAACAAGAGTGTGCAGATTGGGCAGATCATTAAAGTGCATCCAATCTTTCCTGTTTTTATTACAAAAACATCTACAGAAATAATTAGACAAGAGCCATAACTAAGAAATAACTTTTACCGGAGTTTACAGTATTTCCTTAGATCCCTAGATGAATTCTAAAGGTTAATACACCAACTAAGGAGGGGGCGTGGCTTGGCTGCTCGCAGCGGACGCGTGAGAGCTGCTCTGTGTCGGCCCGATTGAAATCCTGTAAAATATTCGACAGACCGAGTCTGTTAACAGCAATCGAATCTGCCCTTGCACCAGAGGGGCAGAGTGTGCCGGGAGGGGGGGGTCTCTGGAGGACTCAGAGAGGGCCGGAGCCCCGAGAAACGAAGATCCGCGGCCCGGACCAGAGCTACGCTAAGATGGCAGCTGGGGCTTTACGAGCTGGGGAGCTGGAAGGACTCCGGAAGACAAAGTGAGGCCAGACTAATCCGCTGTCGCAGGAACCAGAGGGGATTTACCTGGCGGCCCTGAACTGGTGGTTGTCGCGGTCGGGGCTGTGCACTGCTGACCCGTCGTGAAGGCAGGACCCAGAGACAGAGTGTGTGTGCCCTGCAGGACCGGGCAACCGATTTGATGTAACCCGGGGGTGGTGTCTCGCACCAGCGCTGACACAGGAGAGACCCGGCTATAGCTCAAGGTGACGTGCGTGTAGCGCGGCGGGGCTAGGTTACAGCTAGGCCGCAGCAGCGCAGTAACGGACACACGACACAGGTGTACTCGCTATCGTGGCCGGAAGACCCCGAGCGGTTTCCGGCCGTTTATTATATTCCCAGGGGCGAGCCCGCCCCAAGGGGTGTGGGGATGCATGTAGATGGCAACATTGTCCGAGAGAGCCCGGATGGCTCTCTACATCCCTCCTTTCTTTTGGTTGTGGACCAACAGGTTGTCCCGGCTCACGGAGACATATATATGAAGTCCTTCAGTTGTTGACTCGGCGCAGGATTCGGCCGGAGACCATACTTCTGGCTCCGGGAACCGTGAACTGACGAGGCACTGGGCGGGACACCTCCGGCCGACTCGATGGCGGTGTTCGGACGTGTAAACCGGACCCTGTCAGCACAGTCTTGGCTGACTTGACGGGGTGTCACCGGCGGCGTGTCCCTCGCACAGGGTGAGGCCGGAGGAGAAAAGTTCGGAATCAAATCCTGATAGTCGGATGCCCCTTGGTCCGCCTCGGCCTCTGCTGTCTTCTTAAAGCTGGACACATTTCTCGTGACAGATTGCAGTCCCTTTTGAGCAGTAACCATAGTCCCTTGAACACTTACAACGATCCATACATCTGGCTCGTAGGGCGTCCGGAACTTCCAACCGGGGTGTCGGTCTTTGATCACCACCCGGTCTCCCACTCTTAGCTGCGGTTCTTGGGCTCTTTGTGTCTCACTGGCCTTCCGGTTCGTCGACTCCCTCCTCGCTTGAACGGCGGCGTCATCCCGCTCCACTGGCACCCACGTCGGGTCTGCCGGAATATTGTCACGCGGGGCTCGTTTGAACAGGAGATGAGCCGGAGCACACTTGGTGGTGCTATGAGGGGTCTGTCGGTACGCACCGAGGAACTGGTCAAGAGCTGTTTCAGGGTCCTCCTCATTTTCCACTGCGATGCGCAACGCACGGTTGATTGTCCTCATCAGACGTTCTACTTCTCCGTTCTCCTGGGGCCATAGCGGGGTAATCTTCCGATGGCGAACAGCTAGACTTTCGAGGTACTCCTGGAACTCTCGCCCCTGAAAAGGGGGTCCATTGTCAGACTTGACTTCGTTCGGTAGCCCCATCATTGCGAAAGTTCTGTCCATGACTCTCTTCACATGGGGAAAAGCTGTCGACGGGACCACTTCAACGACAGGGAACTTCGAGAATGAGTCAACCATGACCAGCATGTGACGTCCATCTGGGAAGCTCCCAAAGTCCACGCTGAGATGTGTCCACGGAGTCTTGCTTGGTTCTTCCGTGATCACCGGTGCCGGTGCTGGGTCCCCTCCGGTGATCGTGCAGGCATGGCATTGCCGTACCATTTCCTCCACCATGGAGTCCATTGCCGGGAACCAGACCTTGTCTCGGAGTCTGGCTTTGGTCTTTGCCATCCCTTGATGGCCAACATGTGCCAACGCAAGGGTCCTTTTCTGAAGACTCTCCGGAACCACTATCAGATGTCCCCTTAGGACAACTCCTTCTTCTCCTACACTGAGTTCACTCCTGACATACCACAGCTGTTGGCGGGCATGGCTGACCTCCGGCCGGAGGACACGGGCACCGTCCATGAAATGGGTCCAGCCGTTATTCTCCAGTGCTCTGTGGACACGGACAAGAGTAGGGTCTTCTTGAGTGGCCCGGCCAATCTCTTCAAGTGTCAGGGCCTTGGGACACGCACCTTGCGACACCATTTTGACAAACGCCCGGGTGCTGCATGCATCTGCTGACGGGTCCGACGGCACTGTGGACTCCGGGTGACGAGACACATAATCGGCAGGATTGTGGGCCCCTGGACGGTATATCACTCGGAAGTTGTAGGCTTGCAACTGCACCGCCCATCGTTCGATCCTCGGGGTGCTAGCCGGGATGAACCAGCAAACAGTGGGAGCAGCGGTTTGTGGTCAGTCACGACATGGAACTCCTGGCCACACAGATACAGATGAAAGTGCTGGCACGCCCATTTGATAGCCAACGCTTCCCTCTCAATCTGAGCGTATCTGGTCTCCGTGTCAGTGAGGGCTTTGCTGGCATAGGCGACTGGCTTCCACACTTCCGGGCCGTGTTCTTGAAGGAGGACCGCCCCTAGGCCCACCGGGCTGGCGTCGACGACCAGTTCCGTCCTTCGTCTAGGGTGAAAGTATGCCATCACGGTGTTGTCCAGCAACCCTGCTTTGATAGCCTGGAACGCTTTGTTGGCCGCCAGCGTCCACTCCCACTTGTGATCGTGGCGCGTAAGGACGCGCAGTGGCTCAGACATAGCCGCAAGGTTGGGGATGAAGCGCCCACAGTACGTGGCCATGCCAAGGAAACTCCTCACTTCAGTGGGGTTCTGAGGGGTGCTGGCCGCTCTGATAGCCTCGGCCTTCTTCGGGTCCACCAGGAGTCCCTCTCGGGTGAACGTGTACCCAAAGAAATCGACGCTCTCCTGATAGAAGGAACACTTGGACTTGTGTAAGGTCAGCCCACAGTCTGCCAACCTCTTCAGAGTGGCTCGAAGGTGAGAGTGGTGATCCTCGAGCGTGTTGGAGAACACCAGGATATCATCGCTGTGGTTGATCACCCCTTGCAGCCCCGACAGTGCTTCCCGGATGGCATTTTGGAAGACTTCAGCGGCTGATGATACTCCGAAGCTGAGCCTCTTGTACCTTCGGAGGCCAACATGCGTCGAGAAGGTGGTAATATACCGGCTCTCGGGCTCCAGTTCCAGCTGATGGTAGCCAGCGTTCAGGTCCAGTTTGGAGAACCACTTCGCTCCATTTAGGTCCGCCACAATATCGTCCATTGTGGGTGTGATGTGGCGTTCTCTCTTCACGGCAGTATTCGGCAGTCTCATGTCGACACAGAGTCGAATGGCTCCAGGTTGTTTGGGTTTGGGCGCCACGACCAGCGGGGACACCCACGGAGTGGGGCCAGATACCTTCTCGATCACATCCAGCGCTTCGAGCTTCCTTAGTTCCTCCTCCACTTGCGGACGTAGGTTGAAGGGCACTCGCCGGTGCCTGAGGGCCACTGGTCGTACCGAGGGGTCAATGTGGAGCTTGAACCTCTTGCCTTTTAGTTTCCCCAGTCCTTTGAAGAGAGCCGGAAACTCCTTCAGCATCGCTTCCGCATGGGAGTCATGGATCTGATTAGCGAAGAAGACAAGTCCTAGGTCTTCAGCTGTGTGACAGCTGAGTAAAGTCCCTTTTACCCTCAGTGATGTGGAACCTCGCCTCTGTGGAGTGGCTTCCGCTTGCTACGGAGATCTGGATGACTCCACGGAGAGGAAGTGGGTCCGTCCCTCCGTATGTGTAGATTCGGGCTGTGGACGGTGCAAGAGGGGGTCGTGGCGACAGGCGGTCATACTGGTCCGAGTCCATCACATTGACAGATGCACCAGTGTCAATAAGGGCTTGTACATCCGTGCCTTCGATGGAGATTGAGCACATGGGAGGTGGTCTCCGACGGGAACCTGTCCTGCTGACGTACGACACCACGAACACTTCCTCTTCCTCGTCCTCATACATGGGACCTCGGTCCTGTGGCTGGTCGTCTGGCACTGGTGTTGGGTCATCGAGGGAGATTTGTCGGACACGCTGGGACATGCTTCTGGGCCTCGACGATGTTTGTCGGAATCGCCCTCCGCGGCATACCCTGGCATAATGATTGAGTCTCCCACAGCGGGAACACGTTTTCCCTTTTGCCCCGCAGACGGCCGTCGCGGGGTGATCCTCACCACAGTATCCACACGGTCCACCTGGTGGCGGTTTGGGCAACTGGCGAGTCATCATGGGGCGTCTCTGGATTACATCTACCCGTTCCGCCTTGATCGGCGGGTGTCTGGACGCCTGTGACGCGGCAACCGGGGTGTGTAGGGCGGCCTCCATCTCTTCTGCCCTGATGTCCGATAGTTCATGGGAGCGAGCCAGGACCAGGATATCGTCCAGCGAGATTCCAGGTTGCCGGAGGATTAGCTTCCGCAGGAGTTTCGAGCGGCAGCCCAGGATGATTTGGTCACGGATTTCCTCCCGCGGGTCCACGAAGGGGCACGAGCTAGCCAGCCGGCGTAGACGTGCATAGAACATATCAACGGACTCTGAGTCGGTCTGCCATGCCCTCTTGAACTTGAATTTTTCAAAATCGTGGTTGAGCTGTGGATCAAAATGTCTATTGAGCGCAGCGACCGCCGCCTCGTAGTCGTCGTCATTTCCAGTGTTGGGGAGCGTCTCAAAGAGGTCATAGATCTCCGCACCTCCATAGTAGATTAGAAGTGACCGTTTCACGGTGCCGTCCGTTTCTCTCGTCCCCTTGAAGTAGTGGTTGAGTCGTCCGACCCATGCTTTCCACCTGGGCGCAGCTGTGGCGGGGTCCGAGGCCTCACTGAAGGGAGGTAGGGGTGCAACCGCAGTGTGGGTGTGCACCGGTGGGGGCGGATTGGCGCCAACGGCCGGAGGACGCCCTCCATCTTGCTGGGCGGCAGCACCGGCCACCGGCGGGTCGCTCATTTCGTCTGTGTTTACTGGAGCGTGGACGCGGAGGCGTGACCGCCTTTCTGGTCCTCTTCGCCTGGGCGTGCGTTGTAGTGCGCGGTCTTGCTTCACTGGACGCGGGGAGAAAACAGTCCACCCTCCGGCGCAGCCTCGTGGGGGAGATGGCGTGTGCTTGAGGCTTCGCCGTGGCGCTGTTCTCCTTCCCCCTTAAATTCTGTCTTCACGTCTGCCGTGCAGTCCTGCCAGATGCATCGGCCTCGGTTGTCCCAAATGTCCAGGGTCCTCCCCAACAGGACCAGGGCTGTCAGGCTGCAGTTCTCTCCTGAACCACTAGGGGCGCGCAGCTCCACTCACAGGCAGCAGAGAGGCAGCTCACTCCTGGGGCCTCGCAGTATCAATGCCGGGGGGGGGGTGCGGGCAGACTCAGTTGCCGACACAGCCTCGCACAGGAGAGGCAAACAGGACGCCGCGATGCGCTCGGAGCGCCCCCCCGCACTTACCCCGCGATGCAGGCCACTTGAAGGCGCCGCCGGCTGAACGCGCTCCCGTTGGGCAGGGAGACGCGTGGGCGGGCGCCGGCCAGATCTCCGCTGGGGCGGCCAGGCGCAGGCGTGGACGGGGACCGCAGTAGAGGAGCAAGACACCCAAAGCAGCAGGCAACCAGTGGATCCGAGCGGCGCGGGTTGGCACCGCACGCTCGTTGAGATACCGCACAGCAGCGGAGAGAGCAGGGCAGCGCGGGTGGGCTCCGCACGCTCCCAGCAGGGCTCCTAAAGGTAGGCCAGCACGCGAGGGGTGCTACCGGCCTCGTCGCCAATGTAGCGCGGCGGGGCTAGGTTACAGCTAGGCCGCAGCAGCGCAGTAACGGACACACGATACAGGTGTACTCGCTATCGTGGCCGGAAGACCCCGAGCGGTTTCCGGCCGTTTATTATATCCCCAGGGGCGAGCCCGCCCCAAGGGGTGTGGGGATGCATGTAGATGGCAACATTGTCCGAGAGAGCCCGGATGGCTCTCTACAGTGCGAACAGCGAATGGTGGCGGCCATAATGCTGAGGCACTCAGTGCCTAATGCGAGGCCCGGCGGGAAGCACAGCCCAACGGCCTGATAGCGAGCAGCCCTGGGGTGAGTGGTAGGCCTGGCTCCAGCGGGCCCGGGGTGAAGAGATAAAGGACCCGGTGCGATTTGAAGGAGCTGCCCGACACCATGCGGGCCCGACCCAGGGCCGTACTGGGAACTAAAACCGGCCCTGGCAAAGTGCTCGGCTGGCCCCCCCAGGGGTTGGGGGTGCAGCGGAGCACTTTGCCAGGGCTGGTTTCGGCCGATTTTGTTACAGGGGCCGATATTGCAGCTATGCTGCAAAATCGGCCCTGTAACAAAAACGGCCCCCCAGGGGCCCAAAACCGGCCCCCACCCTGGCGGCCCACCGGGGAAACGCCCGGTGCCCGCTACGGCCAGTCCGGCCCTGGCCCGACCTGAGAATCCCGAGAGGTGTGAGTGGAGGCGGCCCACACTCCGAAAGCAATCAGAGCCTACCTCGAGGCTCGGCAGGAAGTACAGCTCAGGGGCCCACTGTGAGAGGCCTGGGGCAGGTGGTAGGCCCGGTTTCAGAGGGCCTGAAGACAGATATAGGGAGCTTTTGAGGGAAGTACCCTACGCCACGTGTGCCTGATCTGAGTGCCCCAGTGGTAAGGGCAGTACCTTGAGTTGAAGTGTCCTGGACAGCAGGATATACTTGAAGCCCAGCTCGGGGCCCAGTGGGAAGAGCAGAAAAGGGGGGGGCGCCGTTTCCCCTTTTGGAGTACCCTGGTCTGACCACCTTCTGTAAGCCCCCCACGTGTCCAATACTTGGCAAATATCTGGAACCACATATTAAACGGAGAGTGGGGCCCCCGGCAATAGACTTTAGCGGAGAACTGGCGAACCTGGGACGGAGACCCTGCTAGTGTTGAGACTCTGGAGAATTTGCTTTCCCTGCGCTAGGGCCCTGTAGGAGTCGCCTCCTGGCGCTGCCTCTTCCTGAGAAGACATCGACAAAGGCAAAGACCTTGACCCTGGTAAAGGGCCAGGGGATTGCTTGCCCCACAGTATTGCTGAGATTCAGGCCTGCAGGAGTGACTCTAGCACTACCTACATACTCCTGACCCCCAGTCCTGGAATCGCTCCCTCTGAGAAGAAACACGGGAGAAGCACCTCGCCCGCCCCAACTAGCCTATCCCTGTGGTCACGATGGGAAAAGTCAAAGCAAAGGCGGCGGGGCTGACGCCAGAACAAGACAGCGGCACAGCAGAACCAACCCATGGGAAAACTGATCAACCGCCCGGTGTAGACCAGTACAACTGCAGTTAACTAAAATATTAGAAGCTATTGCTGACACTAAAGCGATACTACATCAAGACATTAGCAAAGTGTCGGTGGGGTTGGGTCTGCTATGGGCGGTGCACCAGAAGCTGACAGACAGGATCAAAACAGCAGAGTCCTCGATTGCAGACCTCCACCCTGCGCAGCAGACACTAACTCTCAAGGTTGCAGAGCTCACTGACCGGGTCCGCACTTTGGAACATAAGGCTGAGGATGCAGAAAGACGTAACTGGAGAAATAACATCAGGGTGGTGGGCCTGCCCGGAGCACAAGAAGTCAGAGATATGGTGGCCTTCCTTGAACCGTGGCTACGCTCAGTTATCGCACCGGAGGGGCTGTCTCCCTTTTATAACCTTGAGAGGGAACACCGGGTGCCGGCGAGCCCGCCCACTCCGGGGCGCCTCCTGCGGCCGGTTGTGGCCCGGCTTCTACACTACTGGGACAGGGATGTGCTGCTGCAAAAGGCCAGGACTGACGGCCTGTTTGTCGGAGGCAAATGTAATGTTTCTATATTCTCTGACTACACTATTGAAACACAACGGAGGCAAACCTCCTTTCTCGAGGTCAAGAAGGCCCTATGGGAGGAAGGCCTGCAGTACTCCTTGATGTTCCCTGCCAGCCTGCGCATAGTGTTGGATTGGAAGACTCATTTTTGCGAGGACCCGAAGATGGCATGGGAATGGCTGGAGGCCTATAAGTCTGGGAGACAGCTCCCTAGGGCAGAGTCCTTGGGTGAGCCCCAAGACCGCAGAAGAGATCAAGAAGGAGACTCAAGAAGGGCCCACCAAAGAAGCAGAGTCCATCACAAACTGAGAAAGAGAGGGCGACGGCGCTTCAGGCCGTGGCCGAGATTAATCAGTCAGCTGGAGCTGCATCGGAAGTCGGCTCCAACTCGAGGAAGGGGACTCAGACTCAGATTCCTTCCACAGAGATAATGTCATTTTCCCAACAGTTACCCCAGGGACAGCGGACGAAATCATATGACCGAACATAATGCGCAGACATAAGTTAGTCTCTCCCCCCCGTGCTAGGAGGTGCTTTGAGAATTTTGTGCAGTGGTTTGCCAATGCTTTGGATCGGGCTGGGCTAGGATCAACTTCTGGCAGGGTGTGGTTCCTCTCACGGAGACTGATGTTTTACCCAGTTTGGGCAGATGGCCGTTGTCAGACTGCTCTGGGATCGGGGAGTTGTTGTTTATGGGTGGGTTTTTTCATGGCTTGGTTTATCATTTTAGCAGGGGTGGCAATGTAAGCACTGCTTGGGAAAGGGGCGAGGGGGGCATGACCTGACTGAATATGTTTTACCATGGCATCCACACGTAATACATTGAAACTTTTGACATGGAACACAAGGGAGATTCGTTCGATGGTGAAGAGGCACAACGTGCATAGGTTTTTGAGACGCCGAGGTATACAGATTGCTCTGCTGCAAGAGACACCTCCAGCGGGGGGAAGTGGAGAGTCTTCGCAGAGGGTGGAGGGGGCATCTTTACGCGACCTCCTACTCTGCATATGCCCAGGGGGTGTTAATCTGGGTGCGGGCGGGGGTCCCTTTTGAGCCAGCACACACACTGATAGATCAAGAGGGTAGATATGTGTTGGTTAGTGGGAAACTATATGGCAGAGATATAACTCTGTAGCATCTATGCCCCCAATGAAGATCAGGTGACTTTCCTCCATGACCTATCGACCCATATGGCCACCTTGACCATTGAGTCAATGATACTGGGAGGGGATTTTAATTGTGTATCGGACACATTTTTGGACCACTCACTCCCACCCTTGCTTGGAGCCCAGGCCCACCGTACTTCGGCGGGATTCCGGGATTGGTGGAACCACTAGGGACTATCTGATATTTGGAGAACACAACACGCAGACGATAGAGACTACTCCTTTTACTCCCCCATACATCATCTACAAACACGGCTTGATGTCTTCCTATGCTCTGCTTGTCTTAGTAGCTCAATTACGCACACCGAGTATCTGGGACGCACACTCTCATAGTGGATCATATTACATTACTGATGATCCACCGGCCACTGGGGACCAGCCTCCCTACCCCCTTGTGGAAACTCAGCCCCTCCATGCTAGAGGATACCCCTTTCCTGGACTCCCTTGGCGCCTTTATTGACACCTACTTTCAGACAAACGCAAACACAGCTTCAACAGTGCTGGTGGAGTGGGAGGCGTTTAAGGTAGTAGTTCGGGGATATTGTTTGGCGCACTCGATAGGAGTACAGAGAGAGCTACATAGGGAACTGGAGGATTTGGAGAGCAAATTGCACAGACTGGATAACACCCTAGGAGTGGATGCTGTCTCTCTAACAACCTTACGAGAAGTGCATGCCCTATATAACGAGACGCTGGAGATGCCATGATTATAGGGCGTATCTTACCAAAGTGCAGGAAGAGGAGGGGAAACCAGGGCGTCTGTTAGCCTGACTGATCAGACCCGAAATTCATGGGGCTCAGATTACTCCCATCCGGCCCGGAACTGAGGCTTCTGTTCATGACCCTGGGGAGATAAATTCCTTATTCCGGGCTTATTACGAGGTTCTATATACTGCTCCGTTACCAGCGGAGGTGGTGGAGGATTTTTTGTCCTCCTTACAGCTTCAATTATTGGATAGACAAGCACGGGAGGCACTGGGAGGCCCGGTGACATTGCAGGAGATCCGGGGAGCTATCAAGGACATGGCCACAGGCAAGACACCTGGACCAGATGGACTCCCTGCGGAATTCTATGCAATGTATGCCTCTAGATTGGCACCTCATCTGGTGACCTTATATGCTGAATCCCTGAAGCTCGGCCGCTTCCCTTCATCCATGCGGGATGCACTCGTGATCCCGCTCCCTAAGACCACAACCTCGGATGCCCGAGTCGGGGGACTATAGGCCGCTTTCAATGCTCAACATGTATTTTAAAATTCTTAGCAAGGTCCTGGCACTGCGTTTACTGCCCTCTATGTCTGCTGTAATTCACATAGACCAAAACAGATTTCTCCCGTCCCTGAACACCTCATTTAATTTGCGCAGACTGTACTCGGTACTATATCACCCCAAGGCGCGAGCCCTTCCACGAGCAGCTATCATTGACCTAGAAAAGCCTTCGACTCTATCGGATGGGAGTTTTTATTCGCGGTGATGATGTGCATGGGCTTTGGAGAGAGCTGGGTTAAATGGGTTAAAATGTTGTTGACTGCCCAACAGCACGAGTTAGGACTGGGAAAACGGTATCTGCCCAATATGAGATCTTTCGGGTACAAAGCAGGGTTGCCCCCTTTCCCCTCTCTTATTTGCTCTGGCTATTGAACCATTGTCTGCATTGTTCAGACAAGGGGGTGAAGGGCTAGGATTAGGGGAGATGGGTGAAACCACATAATATCTCCATATGCCTGATCCCAATATATTTGGAAGATACGGTGGGGGGCTCCTATACAGCGCTGGCCCTCCTAAGGCGATTTGAGCACCTGTCGGGCCTACGGGTCAATAAAGGCAAGACCTATCTGGTTCCCGTGGCTGGAGACCTGCCACGCCCCCAAGACCTCCCAGCAGATCTTATCTGGACACCTAACACCTTTAAATACCTGGGGATCCATATCTTCCATTCTCTGGAGGATCTTAAAGAAGAAAATTTAGATAGAGCTCTCAGATCCCTTAAGGTGTGTGTTCCCTTTTGGTGCTCGCTACGCTTGCCTTTTATGGCCAGGATTTCCCTGACCAAAATGGTCATGTTACCGTGCTTATAATATTTCTTCATTAACCTCCCGATTTCTTTACCTGTGGGATGGTTTAGACAGCTGGATTCTCTGCTGCGAGATTTAATCTGGGGTGAGGGACGACGGAGGGTCTCGCTAATGACGTTGCAGCGCCCCATGATAGAGGGCAGATTGGGGGTTCAGAACTTTTAATTCTACTTCCTGGCCGCCCAGATGCAATGGCTAGCACAATGGTTGGAAGGGGTGCACCCGGAGGGGACTTTCACGATGGCGGCTCAAACACACCCATCCGACCATTACTGTCCCATATAGATCAGTATTACAAACCGCTTCCTTGCAGTGTTGGAAACTATGCATGGCTAAAACAGCTAGGACACACACAGACACTACCATTGGTCGGCCTACCCCATGGTAACCCCCCCCCCCCCCCGACAGTATTTACCACGGATCAATTAGCGACATGACTAGAGGTAGGAATGGAGACAGTGGGGGACTGCTACCAGGAGAAAGCCTTAATGCCATTTGAGGATTTAGTTGAAGGACACGGCCTTCCACTGGGGCAGTTCTTACAGTATGAAGACCTGGTCTGCACCTTTGGGGCGTTGTGGGGAAGGGGTCGGGAAGAAACTGAGACACATGCGGTACTACACTCATTACTAACACTGAGTAAAGCCGGCCATCAAGTGAAATGGTTTTATGCATCACTGATGGGAGTGCCCCTTACTCCACTACAGAAACTACAGAGACGCTGGGAGACGGTCCTGAGTAAGGAACTAACTGATTCGGAATGGCGCAGAACTCGGTCGTCGCATAAAGGGATTTCCCATTAACACCAGGCTGAAATATATTCAGTTCAATTAAGTGCACATGACATACATGATCCCACATCGGATCCAGGTGACATATGCGGGGGAACCACGGGCATGCCCAAGAATCAATCATAATGATGCCGATTTTATACACATGACCTGGGTCAGAACCGGACTGCGCCCATTCTGGGATGAGGTCTTACTAATGATAACCACAGCTGTGGGCCGTCCACTTGATTCTACAATAGAAATTTGCTTGTTGGGACTCTTCCCCAGACCACCTAAAAGAAAGGTGGGCAACAGATTCATAGACTGGCCTTGATACTAGCTAAAAGGAGGATAGCCATGTCCTGGAAGTTCTCCACTGGGCCCTCAGTGGTACTCTAGAGACAGGATGTGCAAGAAACTGGCTCTATATATACTACACCAAAATGAGGTATAGTGTGTATAGGGTCCAGGTGACTCCAAAGGTAGGCAGAGGTTAAAGTTAGATAGATCCTTACTCTCTGCTTGTGGTAGCTTGGTCGAGCAGTAAGGCAGTATCAGAGGACAGTGTTAAGCATTTGATGTACACAGTCAGCAAATGAATTCACACACTCAAGAACTGAACTCTAGGACAATTGTTTTTGTATAAAAATATATTGTTGTTTTATTTTAGAACCAAGCAAGCCTGGCACAGGTAAGCATAAAATACTTTACAGTAATAAATTACTGAATGTCGAACAGTTTGAAAATGCAATAGAAATTGTACTTTGTTTGATTCACAGGGGAGCAGTAGTATGCAACACTTAGCAAATACAGTACATTGAAATGAATAGGCTTTTTCAGTAAATTGCAGGTAAGTTACTTTTCACGTTACTTTTCTAACTCCGTGCTGGATACTTAGATTCAGCACTGGGACACTTCCTGCAAACAGGTAAGAAAACACGTTTTGGTTATTTGTATGATTTTTAAAGAATATCTTTAGTTTTCAAAACTCCACACTTAGTCGTTTTTTGGAAGAAAAATTGTCAATGTTATCCTATGAAGGAAAAACAGGTTATCGGTTTGCAGGTAAGTAAACGACTGTGGGAGTTAAGGTTCTGGGGTTAGACTCAGGGGTCCCCCAGGGTCAGTGATGCACTTTTGTTTCACCCTCAGCGGCACTAGGGCGGCCGGGTGCAGAGTGTTGAGGTCCAATGTTATCCTACGGAGGATAGGGGGTCTCCGGTTGGTGGCTGCTGGCAAGCAGGCCACTGGGTTGTGGGAGCAAAGCTCCTAGGGTTTAGGTCAGGGCAAATTGGGAACCAAATTAGCACCAAAGGTGCACCCTCACCAGCACTAGTGCGGCCGGGTGCAGGGTGCTGTTTTGAGGTCGGGTGCCCTGTTGTTTTCAATGGAGCGCCTCCGGTTAGAAGAAACACTGCAGGCTCGGGGACGAGGATCTTCTGGGTGCGACCACCACTTCGAGGGGTAAGTTGGGATGTCTTGGGTTGGTTAGGCACCGTTGGTTTGGGCACACAAGGCCGTGGGGCGTCTGGTGCAGGGGTGCCTTGGGACGTCGAAAAGTCTTACCCGCTGTGGTCGCGGTAGAGGGGATCCTCTGGATTGAGGCTGCAGGCGTCGATTGGAGGCTTGAGGCAGGTCAGGAGTCGCCGGATCTCGGGTCAGGATCGCCGGGGTGACCTCCTCGTGGTGTTTACCCACTCGAGCTCGGGCCGGGTTCGGCGGGTGCAGAGTGGGCTGGATTCGCGGTGTCCGGCAGGAGCCAGAAGCTGCAGTTTGAACAAGTCCGGTGTTCACGGGAGAAGCAGGCTTGGAAGTGAAGGCAGGCAGGTCCTCCGGGGTTTTTGAGGATGCTGGCTGCAGGAGACACCGGGATTTCACAGGAGCAGGTTCGAGGAGAGACAAGCCTGTAGGGCTGGGGCCAAGTCAGTGGGCGTCGTCCTCTTGTTAGCTTTGCACGGCTCTTCGTCCTTCTTTTCTTGTTGTTGCTGGATCTGAGGAAGCAAGGTTCAGGGTGCCCCCTAAATACTAAATTTAGGGGCGTTACAGGTAGGTAAAGGGCAGGGACCAATGGGTCCCTTCCCTGGGGTGGGTACACCCCCTATTCTGCCACTCTCCAGTGGGAGAGGGGCAGGAGCCTGTCCCTGGTTGGCTGGGTCCCCCCATCCTCAAGATGGCGGGGACTCGAGGTTGTGCTTCACCTCGCCTCCCCCACCTGAGGGGTGGAGTTGGCAGAGATGGGCACACCTCCCTTCACTTGTTTTTCCCGCCGGTTCTCCCGCCCAAAGTGGGGGGTAGAACCAGTGGGGACCAGTTGCTGAAAGCAGCAAATGGTCTGGAGAGGCTCACAAAGGCGGCATGCCTTTGAAGCTTCTCCTTCGTGAACCCTGCCCATCCTGGGGGAGGAGACTTGGCACCTCATCCCAGGATGTGCATTGTTTCAGGCACCCGGAGAGCAGCAGGCTCTCGACCCAGGGGTCCAGAAACATGTCTGTTGGTGGCAGCCTAAGCAGCCACTCAGTCAGGTCACTAGAAGTTTCAGGGGGCATCTCTAAGATGCCCTCTGTGGTGCTTTTTACATTAAATCCCACACTGGCATCAGTGTGGGTTTAATGTGCTGAGAAGTTTGATACCAAACTTCCCAGTCTTCAGTGTAGCCATCATGGTGCTGTGGAGTTCGTAATGACAAACTCCTAGCACCATATACTCTTAATGGCAGCACTGCACTTACAGTGCCCAGGAATGGACTTGGGCACTGTAGGGGTACAGGGCTCATGCACCTGTACCCTCACCACTGGCATAGGGCACCCAGCTAGAGGGGTGACTGATGTATGCCAGGGCAGTGGTTTGTGGGCATGGCACACAGGGATGTGTAAACAACATCATGATGGGACCCCTTCAGGCCCCAAAACCTGTGGCACAGCCTTGTTAATTGCATATGCAATTACTCTTTATTATTTGTCTCTTATTCCTCATTTCACTCCTTTTAACTGCATTCTTTATCCACTTATACGCTTGACACTTTTTAAGTCCGCTTGCAAGGAAAAGCCATTTCCCAAAATTTCTCATGTCCAGGATGGGCCATCCGAACCTCTCTTCAAGAACACGTACCAAAGCCAAATCCATCAAAAAGCAGTTTATTGAAACCCAATGCATTTCAGGCCTCTGGGGCCCTTCGTCAGGGGTAACTGAAAATGAACAATTAAACGTACATTAATTTTCCATGCGCCAATATTTATACACCATCTCATGTTTTCTAAATTACGCCTCACTTCTCTATAACTTGCGCGCATCAAATTCACAAAAAATTATTATTGTTTTTATTTGCACTATTCAAAATAACCCCCTAATACCTATAAACAAACTCAATCTCTACACTCAAAAATCTCTTATGTAACTCCCTCTCACAGGTCAGTGATGCATATGCTGTAACTTCGTGAACTACAACCCACAAACTTCTCTCACTTACTTTCCCAGCATGTATACACAACTCTCCCACCATGCACTTCCATCCCCTTGCTACAAATCAAAACCTCCCTCTTTGTTAATCCCCTTCATTCGTAAACCATACTTCCCTTCCCTGCTCTCAACCACACCATCCTCTATCTTGCCACTCACCACAGTCTCACACCCTTCTATCACAAACCATCCTCTATCGTACCACTCACCACAATCTCACACCCTTCCATTCCGAACCTTCCACACTATCTTTACCATTCCCTTTCAACTTGGATCATCACCACCCATCCACTCACTCCCGTGATTTTCCCTCCTTAATCATGCACTCCCTTACCTGCTAACAGACATCCTCCTCCCTCGATCAGTAACAGAGTTCCCTTTCCTTTCCGACCACCTGACTATAAGCTTGGCTCTCGCCCCTCCTACCATAAACCCTCCCACTAGGCCCAACATAATCACCACCTGTGCCGTGTTTAACCTCCCGAGTCTGCCTAAAATACTACTAATCATTTGGTGTGCTACCCACATATATATGTTGTTCACACAGGGATGTGTGCCATGTCGACTCTTCACTTTGTTCTGCACCAAGACACGCAGCCTGCAACAGCAGTGTGTGAGTGTCAGGGTACAGGGCCTCGAAGGGTGGCACAATAAGTGCTGCAGCCCTTAGAGGCCTTCTCTGGTCACAGTGCCCTGGGTACCGGTGGTACCATTTACCAGGGGCTGACATGTGGCCAGAGATGCCAATTGGGTTTAGGCTTCAATGCAGTTTTAGGGAAGGAACATAGGCCCTGGGCACCTGATTAGCAGGAACCCAGGGCACACTCAAAGTACATCAGCAATTCAGCAAAAAGTGGGGGCAACCATGCGGAAAGAGGGCATGTTCTCACAGGATGTCATTAATTGGGCGGAGGCAGAGGGCAGAGTTTTGGTTCGGGAGGAGTACAGAACCCCAAAATGTCACCCCCTAGCAGAGCAATGGAGGGTAGTGTTGTACAATTGGGAACACCCGACACAGGCCCGGGAGGAGGGCGATGAGATTGCAAATGAGAATGACCTACAAGGAGGGGACGCAGACGAGACTTAATGAATATACAGTGTATATGACCACCCTTTAGGAGGATTATAGGCACAAAGCTAACAGCCCCGGGACATGTGAGAAGCAAATAGGGCAAGTACTAAAGGAAACAGATCAGGACCCATTACTATTGGCAAACTCCCTCCCCCCCACATGTATTAAAAGGCAGGTACAGGTGTGGGGAGCTAAACAAACGTAACAAGATGGCCGCAAGGTAGGAGCTCTGCCTCAGAGCTCCCGGGTTGGGGATCACCAAGATCGGTAACTATCCCCGGAAAACCCTGCCATCCACCTCTCGCTGCAGCACTCCACAGAAATACCGCAAACTGCGATCCCTGAGCAACAAGTTTTCGGGATATTGGGCTTACCTGCATCAAAGATCTCTGGGAGAAGGTCGCCGCATTCCCTCCGACGCCGACCATCTTGATCTCTTCCCGTGAAGACACCGCGGCGCCTGGGTGTGAAGCGGGTCCTCGATTGCTCTACTGGAGGGATCGTCCAGCGAGGCTCCAATCGGGCTAGTGGTGCCCTGGCGAGGAGCGGGCCTCGCATGCCGCGACGTCCTCAGCCAGAGTTGATGCCGATGCTGAGCCCGCCTTCCACCAGCCTCTGATGCCGGAGCCGAGGCTGGTGCCTGATGCCGGTGTTGAGCCCGCCTTCCGCCCGCCTTTGATGCTGGTGCTGAGTCCACCTTTCCGCCCGCCAGTGATGCCGAGTTGGGGCTGGTGTGGAGCCCGCCTTTCCGCCCGCGGTACCGTTTTGTTGCCGGAGCTTGATGCCGGTGTTGAGCCCGCCTTCCGCCCGCCTCTGATGCCGGAGCTGAGGCTGGTGCCTGATGCCGGTGCTGAGCCCGCCTTCCGCCCGCCTTTGATACTGGTGCTGAGTCCTCCTTTCCGCCCGCCAGTGATGCCGAGTTGGGGCTGGTGTGGAGCACGCCTTTTCCGCCCGCGGTACCGTTCTGTTGCCGAAGCTTGATGCCGGTGTTGAGCCCGCCTTCCGCCCGCCTTTGATGCCGTTTCTCCTCACGGCGCCCCAGCGAAGAGCCGGCTGATGCGCAGATCGGCTGTGGGTTTAGTCCTGCAATCCTTCACTCATCGGACCGCTCGGGCCCAAGTTGCCTAGTGACTTCGGATCCCGGCTCGCCTGCTTGGGACGTGTCCGCTGGCTGCCTGCCTAACCTGGCAAACGGTGAGCGCCACGCTTTCTACTTGGAACTTGTTGGGGTGGTCTTTGTCTGTACTGACTTGACCTCTTGGGGGACGCTTGCTTTGTATGCACCCTAGGAACGAATCTGACAGAGATGGCCATGTACTGAGAAGGACTTTTAGGTGCTGGTCATCCATTTTGAAGACGCTTACACTTCATAATAGAAGCTGTCCTCACTTGCCCTATTCATAGTAAGTGAAAGAGGACTGATCCATGCTCTGACAACAATAGAAAAAGGACTGTCCTCACTTGCCCTACTCATAGTAAGTGAAAGAGGACTGATCCATGCTTTCACAACAACAGAAAGAGGACTGAGCCAGAAGCTCCCCATAATAACAATAAGAGGACTTCTACAGTGGCCATCTTGGCATGGCCTTTTGTTCAACAGCCCTCTCTACTTACTCTACCGAAAGAGTCCTGGTAAACCATTTCAGATGGGCCATCTTGGCATGGTAGAACTGTCCGTAAGCAAACCTTGATAGTAGCGCAGACCTGGGGATATATCTCACCACGCAAACCGACCGCTGGTCTCATCACTCTCCCCAGCATGGCAGAGCCCTGCTTGACCGCCACGGGAGACAACTACTACACTGTTACCTACCCTCCTAATCTCTCCAAATCCGCCTCTAAATCCCTTAAACACTCCATCCTGAAAAGACATCCTGAGACCCTGATATCTGACCTTCGTCTCTCCGTGAACCAAGGCACTGTCATTAACGACCTCATCTTCCATTCCAGGAAAACGTCTCTCTGGCGCAATGCCTTCTTGAGCCTCCTCAAAGTACAGGAAGCCAGGAACATCCCTCACGGAAAAAAACTCACAATCACTCCATCTGCAAACCTGCGGGCTGACCTTACAACAGCGGCATTATCCTAATTCAAGGGCATCCCAAAAACCTCATCAAATTTGCGGACCTCTTCACCCTCCTTAAAAAATATGTTCACAACCCGTCCCAGTCCATGCTCCCGCCGGTCCACCTCTCGCCCAATCCACCAAAGGTACCTTTCCTCTCACTAACCACTCATGCCAGTAACCACGTCATTGGGCTACCTGGCCCTGTCACCTTGTCACCAACACATACCAACCAATGCGTGCCCATACCACTGAACCTAGACCTTCAAGCGATCCCCGCTCTGTCAGCTTCCGAAACTCCCCCTAGGGCCCACATCACACGCCAACCCAGCCCTGCTATCACGCATCCAGCACATTCCATCAGAAGCGTCCCTAAACCCTTAACCTCCTGCCTAGGTAATCTTCCTGCACTCCGGGCTACTGAAACTCCTACTATGGCCAACAACACTGGTATTGAAACGTCTAATAGGGCCCAGAACTCTGGTCGTTTTAGCCCCATCACTAGGCCGCAAACTCAGTCCGACGAAATCGCTCCCACCCTTTCGGCCCCCTGCCCGCAAGAGCATCCCTCTCATTGGGACACTGACCGACCTAGCCCCCCTCACTCCATCCAAATAGCTAGCTTGCAACCGGCCCTCGGCCCGCCCGAACCCACCTCTAGGCTACCAGCACATTCTATCAGAACTGCTCCCGTGCAACTGGCCCCCTGCCTACCAGAACCTACCTCTCTTAGAGATATTGATAATCTACACCGCAGAGCCACCGAATTAACACGGAGCATCCACAAGTCCATTCTGGACCTAAAGCACCTCCTTCACATCACCGAACTCTCCTTCTCGAATCTCTGGCTCTCGCAGAACGTGACCCACATCCCCTTCACGAAGCCCCTCCTTCACCCACTCCCACTATCCCCGAGACACTTGCGCCCCCGCAAGCAACCCTGCCACCTCTCGGAGGAGGAAATTCTTGCTCTCCTCCATACCTACAAACCCACCCCTGGCACACTTAACCCCTCAGAACTCACGGAGGAAGAAGTGGCTGACCTCAGTAGCTACGATTCTGCCTGGACAACCCCATGCCCCTCAGACCTGAGTGAAGAACACCCTATCTGTACGGTTGCAACCAACCCTAACAGACCTGCTACCCTCCGCATCAGAGGGGTGGTCAATAGCAACCTAGCTAGAGTTCCCATCTCTGCTTCTACCCTTGACATTCACTCCTACCCCTCCCTAGCCGGCCTCCTAATAAACTGCCGGTCAGCTGTAAAGCATGCGTCTGACGTTGCCGACCTCATCCTAAGACATAAATCGGACCTAGCGATCTTGACTGAATCTTGGCTCAAGGAATCCTCATCGCCCTACCTTGACCTCTTAGTCCCGCCCAATTACAACACCGTAAGGATGGACAGGCACTCAAAGAAAAAAGGGGGTGGCATTGCCTGCATCTACCGCTCTAACCTCCTTGTTACGGAACTGCCGGTGGACCCTACAGACTCCTGCGAATACCTCGCACTCTCCATCTCCAACAACACCTCACAACTGTGCAAACTTCACATCTTTTACCACCCTCCAGGCAAGAATGACACCTTTACGGACCTCCTCATGGAAATCATCACAGCCAAGGTTTCTCCAAACTCTAATGACATTTTCCTGGGCGACTTCAACTTGCATTGGAATGATCCTAATGACCCTCAGGTCAATGCCATCAGAGATTTCTTGGCCGATCAAGCCCTTACCCAAGCCTGCTCCCTCCCTACTCATTCGAAAGGCGCCACTCTAGACTGGATCATTGCTAAGGAATCAGCGGTCAAACTTATCTCTATTGACCCTTGTGATTGGTCTGACCACCACGCTGTCACCTTCCTCCTGCCCAACACCCACAAGTCATGGACACCTCAACCAGTGATTCCCAAACGATGGGTTAGAGACACCAAGAACCTTGATCATGAAAAACTGGCAGCGCGTTGTGCGACCGACCTCCGCCCCCCGCCTCAGTGCACCTCAGTCGATAACCTAGCGGATCATTACTCCTCAACCATATCCGACATTCTCGATGACCTGGCACCACTAAAATTAAAAAGAACCCAGATCAAAGACAGAAATCCCTGGTTCAGCGGCTCTCTCAACAAGGAAAGGAGATCCCTTCGACAGACGGAACGAAACTGGAAACAACACCCATCAGCAGCACATCTAAAACTTCTCCGCCAGGCCAGAAATGCCTACAATAAGAAAATCCTCAACTCTAAAAAAATAATTTTTCAGAACTGAACTTGAGAACGCCAAAAATCGACCTCGCAAGCTGTTCGACTTGGTCAAACACCAATCCAACAAACTAGCGAAAACCTCTAACGAAACACCTAAACCCTTAATATCAAGCGAGGAATTTTCCTCCTTCTTCTGCGACAAAATCTCTGCCCTAGGGAATGAACTTAAATCCGCAACTCATCACCAAAATCATAATCTGCCAGCTCTACCTCTTCTCTCCATGCTGTCCTCCCTAACCTCAGCCAAAAACCTAGCGCACTGGTCCAACTTTAAAATCTATGACGAACACTCTATCTCGAGAATTCTTGCCTCCTTAAACCCGAACAATCACTTCAATGATCCTCTCCCTTCTAACTGCCTAGCTGCCGCCTCTCAGGCTATCATCCCTTCCTGGACCTCAATAATAAACGCCTCCCTCCTACAGGGCTCAATTCCTGTTTCGCTCAAGGCTGGACAAGTTATCCCCATCCTAAAAAAACCCTCGCTGGACCCTGCTTCCGCTGAGAACTATAGACCCATATCCAACATCCCACTCCTAGCCAAAGCTCTGGAAAAATGTGTGCAACAGCAGCTGAGCCTACACATCAACAACTTCCACCTGCTAGATGACTTCCAATCCGGGTTCAGACCTGGACACAGCACGGAAACCACCCTCCTCCACATTGTGGATGACGCCCTCCAAGCCCTCGACCAAGGCAAAACCGGTCTCCTAATCCTCCTAGACCTTTCTTCTGCCTTTGATGCGGTTAACCACGAAATTCTCCTTGAACGCCTCAAACTCAGGATGGGGTTGGATGGCACCGTCCTTGAATGGTTTAGATCCTTCCTCCAAAACCGCTCACAGAGAGTCCTCATCAACGGTAATCTATCCGCCCCCTCTCCGGTCACGGTTAGAGTCCCCCAAGGATCAACCCTCTCCCCTACCCTCTTCAATCTTTACCTTGAACCTCTCACCGAGGTGCTACGTGCCGCCAATATCGCCTACCTTATGTACGCAGACGATACACAGATCTACATAAAAATCTCTTCCCCGGAGGACATCTTCTCCCTGAACGAGGCCCTGAAGCTGACAGTCCATTGGCTCACCGCCAACCAGCTTAAACTCAACGCAAACAAAACTGAATTTCTTCTGATCTCCCCACCAAAACCCAATCCAGACCATCACAGCACTAAACTGCCCTCCTACCATTGTTGACTCGGCGAAATCCCTTGGAATAACCCTTGACGGCAGCCTAAACATGCGTGGCCATATAAACTCGATGGCCAAAACGGCTAGATTCCACCTGAATTACCTAAGAAACCTAAAACCCTTCCTCGAAGCTTCCGACCTTAAAACGGCAATCCAGGCACTAGTCATTTCCAGACTAGAATATGGATGCTCTACTCTTGCAGGGCTACCCAAGAACTCTCTGGCCCCATTGAAAGCCTGCCTCAACACCGCCGCCAGACTCCTAACTGGCTCAAAGAAATTCGACCACATCTCTCCCCACCTCAAAGTTCTAAACTGGCTTCCCCTAGAGGCCAGAATCCAATTCAAACTTGCCTGCATTACTCACAAAGCTCTTTACTCCAATTCCCCTACATTTCTCGCCCAAAAACTCGTGATATCCGGAGAAGCCAGAAACTCCCGATCTGCCAAAGACCTGTTGCTACAACCAGCACGCTTCCGGAAGAAAAAAACCTACAATCGAGCCTTCTCTGGGGCCGCTCCAAGAATTTGGAACTCTCTCCCACCCGCCATCAGGAGACTTCCGTCCTTGGCACACTTTAAGAAGGAGACCAAAACCTTCTTAATGGGCAAATACCTCGCCTAATGAATACATCACAATCACCTCAGTGACATGTTCCTCCCTCCACCTCTGCATTATCCACGGCTTCTACGGATGATACCTATTCCTGCACTCCATGGGTATCCCCCCAAGAGTTGAGACTGCGTGCCTTCGTGTATAATGTATCTACTTGTTTTAATTTTTATCCCACTTGTAGCTGGGACTTTAGACTGTGTGCTTCCCTTGTATAATGTATCCCCTATTGTACCCAATTGATCCCTCACCTCCTAATGCTTTGTATACCACCCTTAATCCTGTAAAGCGCTGATACCCTCACGGGTCTGGTTCGCGCTCTATAAAACTATAAAATAAATAAATAAAATAGAAGTAACCCTGAGCCCACGACCCCCTGTAATCAAATATTGCTGACTGAAAGCTGTAATTGTAGCAATGACGACCCCCTGGCAAGTCCCCCTAAGTTGTTAGTTATTTGGTTAATCTTAAATATAGTTAACAAACAGAAATCACTCCTGTGGACATCCCCAAATATTGGGTTGATTAAAATATTTGAAGGCAATCCTACACAAAACGTAAGTGGTAGAATGCATAGCTGTTACACTGGAGATATGGAAAGTCGACACCAGGAGACAATGAGATATGTTATAAACTTCGAATGAGAGAGGTGCAGGTATAAGTTCTGTATGAAAAGCAAGGATTTCGTTGTATATAATTGTCTCTCTTTTGTAATATGCCAAGCAAAACCAACAGAATGAATATGTAACACTGCTGATAACCTAAATGCCAATAAAAATATGTTTGGTAAAAAAATACACCAACTAAGAAGGTATGCAAAGTCTTTAGGTTCTGTCCAAGAATCCAGTGACAAAGTTGAACCCCACTGCTCTTACACATATGCCAGGAGGAGTCCTTTCATGGCAACACATTTTAACATGCGTTTCTAAAATGTCTGTGCGTGCTTAAGCTAATAATTCAGAATTTTGCAAAGCCCTCTGAATGGGAGAAGTAGGTGGAACTGCACACAAGAAATCACGATAAATGTAGATGGGGAGCACCCCTAATAGATTCCTTTTCCAGCTCCCAGGTGGTAGGTAAATTCTGGACACCTTTGCCTACCTTCAGTCACAAAATAATCAATTTGAGAAAAACAGCAATTGCTGAAGGAAACTGTGATGCTTGGCTGATTCATCTGCTATTTGTGAGAACTATTGTACAGAATTCTCAAGGTATTACCCTGAGTGTTCTTTTCCCTTTGTAGAAAATGGGGAAGCTGCCATAGTCCTCATAAAAGCATTAGAGAAGATGATGTTCCAAAAGACACAACTGGGCTCCTGAAACAAGCAATGAGATTATGTTTTCCGTTGCTTGGTGAAACAAAGCCTACATACTGCACTGTTTGTCAAAACGCATATTTATGTTATTCCAGAAAAGAGCACACAATTAGTGTAACCTAATAAATAATGCTTTCATATTTACAAGATTCATACAGACTGCTATTTTGTGGGCTTACCATAGTCTTGTGTTTTCTCATCAAAAGTTGCATGCTGCTGTCTGCACCACATCGGGTTCCCTACTGCTTAGGACACAGATTTTCACAGAATTGGTGACAAAACGTGCCCTGGTATCAAGAGGTGATACAAAACAGGCAATACACTCAGTCTTGAATTCCTTTCACTTAGATGCAAAGCATGTCGCAAAGTGGTTGGTTACTTGCATTAAAGGGGTATACCTTCAATATGAACATAAGTCGAATTGAAAAGTCCCATAAAAAACCACCCCTTTGAGCAATGAGATAACAAATGCAAAGCTGCAAAAAAGTGTAAAACCATCAAAGAACTTGACAGTACCCTGTCTATAGGAAGAAACCAGAAAAATGAGCTAGGTTAGCTGGTGACACATGGTTATGGGATGAGGGGCTGCAGGAGGGGACACTTATGTTGGGCTTCTACAGGGAAAATTATAAAGTTATTTTTAAGAAGCTTTATCAGGTCCAGCATGTAATGTGGGCATTTCAACCAGTAGGGAAGCTTGGAGAGCAGACCGCAAATCATGAGATTTGTCAATCTGTTAAAATACTATGACCCATTTAGGAAATGATCACCTTAGTAACTTATTCTGCAAGCAAGGTTATAGCACCATCTAGCAACATGTATACAATGTAACCAAGCATTCCTCAACATTCATAATTCCTGGCAACGTCCTCCCAATTTCCAAAGTACCAGCAGAGTAAAGTAATGCATGGCTCTAATTCTCATGAATCACAAACACAGACAAAGACTGCACAATTCAGCTATCATCACAATTGAAAATTAAGTTAGTGTTGGTAGAACTGTAGAAAATGAGTACCGTTGTTTACGTGTCAATTACCCAGCCAGAACAATGATGATCTCCTACGTTCAGTGATAACCACTGGTACATGAAAAAATATCAAAGGCAATGGTGTAAATAGCTTTAGGGATCTTAGAATATAGCTAGACAAAACTGTGAGCTTAAGTGTGAAGAGCAGACAACAGAACCAGCCTAAAGTTCCTACCTGTTGATGTCTCACCCAATTTCCACCTACATGGTACAACATTAGAGTATTATGGCACTAAAGAACTATGTAGGAATGTAAATCAAATTCAACAACGTTCCTTGACATGTAATATAAAGAGAAATGCCTCAATAGTATTATTTTCAGATCTTTTAGTCTAAAGGGAGGAGTAAAAACTAGAGTTTCAAACAAGGAGTTATCCAAGGTGAATAACAAAACTAATACTTAGCATGTGATAAATCCTAACTAAAATAACATGCTTCCCAGGTATTCTCATTACCATTCCTCGCGATTTCAGGAGATGGGTAACACAAATAAGCAACGTGTGTCATGGCCCTTTGAAAGACACATTCCCATTGTGTGCTTTAGGTTACAATCCATAACCAATTTCATGACCGTTCATACCAAAATATACTAACTCGCAATTGAAACAGTACTGGGAATGTACAAGTTGTAGGATACTATTTTCTTTCTTTCTTTGTTGTTGCATGTACGTGCAATGCTCACAAATGATTAGAGATCAATAGGTATGTTTGGAAAGTCTTGAGAAAGAGCTTGGTTTTAGTATGTGATGCATGGGAAATCTGGCATTACAGTGTGTAAAGAGATGGTGGTTATGATCAAAACATCGTAGTGGCTCAAGATTCAATATGCAAGTTTCTCATGGTGTTAGCACCATGGGAAACTTGGTGTTACCAAGTTGAGGAGAACAGTACTGTCAACATTGGAGTTATAGACTGGACTGTAAAATGTGGTATTAGTTAAGTATCTGCACCAAACAATAATGTAGGGACGAGAATGTAAATGCTAGAATAGCGGATTGTGTAATACTGTTTTAACTAGTGATTTTTATATAATAAGTACTGGGAAGTAATATCCCTCTAAACAGCTGTAGAATATTTTATCACATATGCATTGTGACCTCAGGAGGTGTTTACAATGAGACATGACCATACTCGGTAGTAAAATGTACAACAGGCTAGTAGTGGCATCACAAAGCAACCCACCAGCAAGCACCAACGCTCGCATCATTTTTAGGAGCTGACGTGAACCCCCTCACTATGACCTTGCCCGTTCGAGGACTGAGATCCAATGTCATAAGTCAACATCTGGGAGGGAGATTTTATTCCTACGAACTTGCATCCTCACCCACAGGAGAAGGTATGCCCATTTCATAATGGCACTCTGTACAAAGTCAGATTGGGTTGTTATGTGCCTCATGCTAATTACTTCAGGTAATGAGTGCACAAGTGGTATTGTGGGGCTGAGGACGAATTATGCCATACCAAAGTCGCAGCACCATTGATGCATTGCTATTTACGGGAGGACTCCATTTTTGACCTGCAGGGTAGACTCTGTTGGTCACATATCCTGTGCGCCAACATCCTTTTTTGACAAAGGGATGTTTATAGCAGTGCACCCCAGAAAGTCTGTGGTATATGTGCTTAGGGTTCTAATACAACATCATCGATGGGGTTCTAATAGAATGTTGGGGGAGAATGTGATGACGCGGCAGTGGTTGGAATATGCAGTCTGACGTTGATTCGACCATGGCCGTGCTTGTCGTGGCTGTGCTCTTCTCTCGTGGGTTACTGCTATTTATCATAAATA